>PVIC010012837.1:0-39052 GCA_004025085.1 Thryonomys swinderianus | reverse complement strand
TCAGTATTTCAGTTTTGCTAACAAGAGAATGAAAATAGATGTAATACCCTTGTTAAAGGCACAAATTAGTACAGAAGGCTGGAATATAATTTAGTATTTTTTACTTCCTATATTTTTCATTTATCAAATTACTACATTGTCTAAAAAATTACCTTCTTATCAAGTTGTAAATTTTATGTTTGTTAAAGAAGTCCAGAAAAAAATTCTCTATCTTATTTCCTTGGCTTTCATTGGCATTTGGGGCAGTTTTTAAACAATTAATCTAGGTTACATTTTAGGTTCCTAGGGAGAGAAGAGACAGAGACATGCACAGAGACAGAGGTCTACTTAGAAAAGAAAGAGGAGACCAGAGAAAAAGAGTTGGTACTGTAACCTCAGTTTTGACTGACCTAGGACATTAATTTGACAGAAATTAAACCCTAAAAAGAAGCATATTCAATACACAAGTTTGGCCTTCTTTGCTGTCCTAGAGCTAGTCTAGTACAAAATCTCAAGACAACTAAATGAACAAAAATCTTCAAGTAACAATAAACAAATTCTTGCACCTCTTTCTACCTGATCTAGTCAACTCTCTTGTTTCAAGAAAAAAATTCAAACTTCAATAATGTATTTACATAGTAGCATGGCTTATTATAAAGGCTCTTTTTGCATTCAGAAAGTCAAGATATGAATGCTCCTACTTGTAGAATGGCAAGAAGATATGGGTGGGATGAAAGAAAGCTATAAAAATAGAAGGGAAGTTGGGGCCCTCAACCTCACCAGCCATCCCATTAAACTTCTCTGTGGGCCTCATT
The DNA here is from genome assembly GCA_004025085.1 of Thryonomys swinderianus. Lineage (NCBI taxonomy): Eukaryota > Metazoa > Chordata > Mammalia > Rodentia > Thryonomyidae > Thryonomys > Thryonomys swinderianus. The sequence goes on along the minus strand of PVIC010012837.1, from coordinate 38,258 downwards.
CATACTTGAATTGTCTTTGCTCTTAATCTGAGAATGCTTGCTGGGCCACCCAGGGTAGGTTGGGACAATTTGTGAATGTATTCTTTCTGACTTGATGTGAGCTCAGTGGCATGTATAAGCCCCCAGAAGCTCAAAGAAAAAGATTCAAGGAAAGGCAAAAAGAGTAGTCTTAGAAACCAAAGATAGTTCTTTCTTTTCTTAGTTCCTTGTTCCATTACATAGTACATCTTTGTACTCAGGCTGCGTTACAGAACATGGTGGCTGACAAAACACCCAAGTGGTCTGTGTCCAGGAATAAGTCTGCTCTGTATGGCCTCGGAGTCGAGAGAGGGCAAAAGTCATCACCTGCTGCTCTGTTTGGGGTAGTCCTGGCTATGATGTACTAGGTGGTTCAGAAAGAAAGAAAGAGAAAAAACAAAACAAAACAGGAAAAGCTGGTTAATACCAGCAGTACTTAATAATGTGGGCTCTCCTTTGATCACCCTCATAGAAGAGTTAGGTTATAACCCCTAAGTTAAAATAGGCATCTCAGTGTGGAGTTATTTTAAGATAAGTTGTCCAAACTTGGCCCTGATTTGTTAGGGCTTCTTGTTTGGATTTAATCCATCATGTTCTGACTGGCCACATACAGGGGGATTCAACTGGTCAACTGCTTCCTCTCCTTCTGGATAGTGATCAGTGAATGCTCTGGGATACACAAAGGATTGACAGGCTGGATGGATGAGACATCTCGTGGGGAGAGTCCCCCAAGGACCCTCTTCACTAGGATTCTTAGAACACACTAGCCTCAAGAGTTTGAAGGTCTCAAACTCTAACAAGTGAGACACTGATTAACAAAAGTAGCAGCAAAATTTTCTTAACCTTCCATTTTCACAAAATCTTTGCCAGATAAGAGATTATCTGCTACTCTTCTGCTGTATGTTCATCCTTTCTATCCAACCTTGTGATAAACAGGCTGAAAAATGAGTCTCTCAGTTTGTCCTCAATCCCACCCACTAAAGAAATACTGTGCCCCCAAATGAAATGGATGTAATGAAAAAAATAGAATTTTTTTTTCAAAAAATCAAAACAATTTGAAAACGTGTCCCCCTTATGCCAAGTGAGACCTAATTTCTCTGTAGGGAGTTGTTATAGAGAAGGTGGACAGTTCATGCACACCTTAGAACTTATTTCAGATCATCTTGTGAAGATTATCTGGTGAGTTCCAGGCTGTATTTCATTAGAATGCAGCATTTACTATCAGCAGAGAACATGGGAAAGGTAGTCAGGCCAGCATATAAGCTTAGATTAGGTAGATTTAACCGTCAAAGGAGTTGGGGCTGCGCTAACATGCAGCAAAACAAAAGCTGGGATAGGAGATTCAAAAATAGTCCAGCTCATCTTATAGGCTCTAGGCAAGAGGTGGGGGTGGGGGTGTGCCAGGAAAGAAAACACTGGGTAAGAGGGGGAATATGAGATCTTCTCTTTGTGGCCCCAGAGGCAAGGGAGGGCAAAATCCAAAACATTTGAAATCATCTTCCAGCCCCTGTTTTGTTGCCTCAATACTATATGGGGCAGTGAATGGTACGACACCTAGAATAGAGAAAAGGTGTAGCCTCCCATTACACAAGTGTCTTCATGGCTCCTGTGATGCCAGAGGCTCCACTGAGCCTGGCCCGCAAGATTCCCTTGCTGGACCCTTCCTCCTGTGTGTCCTGACATACTGTTCCTGGAACTGAAGAGATCCATGCAGTCTTTCTGGAGTCTTGGAAAAAGACAGGAATATCTAGACACAGACTAGCCAGGACATCTCCCTGAACTGACATCTCTACCTCCAGGGTCTTGTCTTCTTGCTTGTACTTTCCTAGCACTTTCACACTGCTTTGTTTTGAGGAGATGAAGACTAATGTTGGCAAGAGGGACTTGACCTCTGATGAAAAAAAATCTTCTGAGAGGACCTGTGATCTTCTAGTTTATCATGCATGTGTCACAAGATGCTGTAATTCTTGCTGTAAAGAGAAGAATTGTCTTTGAGATCTAAAGAAGGGCCTCTTTTCAAGGGAAAGAGAAGAGGCAGAACCTAATACCTATGAGGGGAAGTCCTGGTTACCTTCAAAGCAGGGAGATTTGTGTTCAGGTTTATTCCAAGGCAGTAGGAAACCAAAGATGATTAAGATAAGTTTGTGACTTAACAGAAAATTCTTTTATTTTCTTAATAGAAAGGTAAGTGCAAGCTAAGAGAAAAGAAACCCAATTTCTTAATCAAGGGAAGTTGAATAGAAATAATTCATAATTTCATTAACACTAGAAAAACCAGATGGGTGGGCAGGTGGCCACATCTGTAGCATGTTCCAATGCTTTATCAGGACTCAAGTGCCTGCGTGTTCAAGTTCAGGTGTGCGGGTATGTGCTCCTGGCAGAATAAATTTGGTGTTCAGACTGTTGGTTGTGGGAATTCCATTTTTGGTAATGGTTCTGCCAGCCCACATTTCTCCTATTCTTGAAAGGGCATGAAATATCACTGCAATTCACTTTCTCCAAATACCATCCAACAGCCTCACTGGCTCAGCATGGTCGCGGTCTTGTGGGCCTCTCCCTAGGGAAAGTTCTGTGTCCAAGGTGGAGGAAAGCAATTCTCTGCACACAAAGGAGGCTATCGCAACACTCTGGCACGAGGTCAGACTGAACAGAAAAAAAACACAAAAAACATTTTTAAAACAATACCGGGCCCAGCATCAGAGTCTTATGTAGTGGTCAGGACCGTGAGGATCATTCCTAGCTGACCCCAGACACAAATACGCTATGTGAAGAAAAGTGAAGATAGAGGGAGAGGATAAAGAAGATAGAAGAGGGTCTGAGAGAAGGGGACCTGTCTGCCTCTTTGGCCTCTTGCCCTGGGGTGACTTTGGTTTGGGGCTGACCATAGGTCTTGAAACTCCATCGGCATTTAGAAGAGAAGGCCAGCCATGACAAATGGTTTCCAGCCACACGGTTGGATTAGGCCTTTCAGGGGTGGCTATGGGGTGATGACAGAAGAAAGAAAACCAACTTTGTAAGAAAAAAGAAGTTCCTTCTAAGAAAAAGGACTGTTCCTGCCCAGGAGTTCCAGAGGACTCTGAGCTGGAGCAGGATAAAGAGAGCGTCGCTGTGCTGCGCTCTCAGGGTAGGGGCCTCGGGTCTTCCTCCCACCAAGAGGTCTTGTACAGCAGGATAGGAAAAGAGGGCCCTGCCTGACACCCCTCTCCAGGGTGTCAGTTCGTGTACTGTGACATACTAGGGAGGGCCCGAGGGCCATCTGCATCACCACCCGACACAGATGGTGACATGTTCCATAGAATGGAACCATCTATCATATAGTGAAGGAGCACTCACTCGCAAGGGGACTGTTTCTTAGTGCTGCTCTGCTTGGGGACCAAAGAATGACACAGTGGCCTGAGGCTGCCTTCTGCACAGCTGGTACCCTGGGGAGGGGATGAAGCCCAGTCCTGGCCAGGGAACATTTGAGACAAGTGAGCCCCATCACAGCTTGTTTTGCTAGAAGGAGCAGGCAGGTTGAGGCTGAGGTATGTTTACAATCTTCTTAAAGCATCTTAATCAAATGATCCTCAACCCCAAACCAGCTGCAGACACTGCGGACCCAAGGGACCCTCAGTAACTCGGACGCAGCCTCACTGGAGCGTGTTAGCCTTTCCCATCTGCGTGGGACCTGGCCAGGGAAGGTGGCCCCCTACGATGCTGTCCTCTTGGAGTGGCAGGAAAGGCTGAGCCTCTGGCGGACGGCCTCACTGTGCTGATGGCCACAGCACTCTGGTTCCTTCACTTCCCCCTTGCTGCACAGGGGGCCCTCCACCTCCAGCACAGGGTCTGCAGGTATCAACACAGTACTGTTACCAGTACAAGTATCTTCTACACTGGGTGGAAAGTGGATTCTGCCTTGAGGTCCTTAGACTACCCCTACTCTCGAGGTTCCCTGTGGCCAGCATTGGCCTCCCACACTGTGACTGAGCTCTGTGCGGGTTAGTGCCCTGGGCAGAGGAGCTGACTGATCTTACCTGAGCCACAGGCACCTCTATGGGCCCTGGGGGAGGGGACTGCCTTTGTCCGTCCTAACGATTGCAGCACCCACTGTGAGGGTGCAGGATCTGGGACCGTACCCACCAGCACCTCCTGGTCTGTTTCTTTGGCCCTCACCTCCATGGTACAGCTGCTGGGCTATGGCTTTTCTCACCCAGACCAGCCCTTGCTGCTGTGGCCACAGCACCCTGATTCCTCCCACTTCAGCCCTTTCCTCCTTGCCTGCCTCCCACCCTTGGTACCCAACACTCCTGACTTAGCTTGTGCTTCTTTGGGGCAGCAAGCCACAGGGATAGCTCATGAGACGCTACTGCGTTTGCCCTGGTGGCAGTGGGGCCGGCTGAACTTGGGAGAAGAGACTGCTGTCCTACGGTCAGTCTCCACCGCGCCCCAGGTACAAGCCAGAACGTCTTGCAGGCGGCGCAGGCAAATGAGTACAGACACAGGCCAGCCAGATCCCTCTTCCGTGGGGCACAGAAAAGTGGCGAGGGGCAAGGGAAGGCAAGCCACCCTGTGTCCCTTCTCCCTTGGGAATAACCCTCCAGATTCCTGTGTTTTCTTTCCCCAGCAAAGAGGCAGAACTATGGCAGTGCCTGTCTTGCAAAGGGAAATAAAGCAAGTTGGTGGGTTTGACTGGTTTGCCATTTGTCCTTTGCTTCCTCTTCTCTGATAATGCATGGAGTCCTTCCATCCTCCTCCTCCTCCCTCTTCCTCCCCCCCGGGCCGCACTGGCTTCCCAATTCGGTCTTGGTTTTCTCCCTGTAAGAGAAGAGCATGCATCGGAGGGGGAGCAGCCTCTAGCACTTGTCGTCTTCTTCTGTGTCACTCAGGAGGTCGCTGACAGCTCCACACATCATGCCGGGCCCAGGCCCCCCACGCCTCCGTCGCCGATAGTGCCCATTGGGCATCTGCCAGCTGTGTCGCAGGGGTGGGGCCGAGCCGATGGTATTGGACCGACCCAGGCTTGTAGCCACAGCTGCTTCGAAGGTGAGTGTCTCCTCTTCGCCACAGTCTGAGGCATGGGAGTCTTCATGCAGGGCCAGGTAGGGCTCGGAGATGTAGCGCTGTGGGGAAGAGCGCTGGCCCTGCTGAGGGTGTGGGGAGTTGGAGGGCTCGGTCAGGCAGGCACTGTTGCTCTCCAGTGCCTGGGAGGTCGGAGGGGATCCGCCCTCACTTCCGTCAGCTGGTGGGGAGATGCTGCCAGCGTGTCGCATCAGGGAACTGTAGGAAAGGAGGGGCCGAGGCTTTGGTGGGACAGGCGGGAGCTGCCGACGACTTCGTCTTGGGGTGCTGGTGTCAGAAACGGAGGGGATGGAGCTTTCACTCAGGGAACCTGTTCCCTGCACAGCAGGAAAAACACGGAGTGTGAGACTGGCCTTGCATGAGCCCAACTTGGGGCATGTTAAAATACCTGAGCCCTTCTGCAGAGGTCCCCTGGGGTCCTGGGAAGGAGGCCTGAGAGGGCGCCCCATGTACGAGACTGTCCCTGTGGGACACAAGGATCAATGGGCTGAAGAGCTACACTATCCAGAGCATGACAGCCCGGAGGAACGGGCTGAGGCGCCACATCTCCAGTGAGCTACAGCTGTTGCTTTGGTTCCTTAGGACAAAGAACGAGGCTCTGTGTCCGTAACAAGGAGGACACAGAGACAGCTCCGTGAAAGGTGGAGCAGCATCACAGCTCTGGTGTCGCTCCACCTGGGAAACTGTTATGGGTAGTGGCTTCTAAGGAAATTGCAAGATCTTTATTTTTGCTTCTGTGTTCACTGGCTTGCTGACCTCAGCCTCTATCCCCAGCACTTATTTGCTGTGCCAGGTCTCATTTGACCTCACCTAGGGCAAGGGGGGGACAGTATTCCTCAGGGTGTGTGTGACTTGGGAACCACTTGTTCAGAACTTCCAGGGTGGATCCTTTCAAATGTAGATTTCTGGATCTTACTTTCAACTATTATCCTTGAGGTTTTGAGAATGTAGTGCCAGAAAGCTCCATAGGCAATTCTGTTACACAGTAATGGCTGGCCTAGAAGGTCAAATGCTCCACCACCTACTTCTCTGCCTTAGGACCCTCTTTTTCCCAGCTGATTATTTTATTTATTTATTCATTCATTTATTCATTTATTTGTTTGTTTATTCATTCATTCATTCATTCATTCATTCATTCATTTATTTATTTATGCTGAGTAGGTCTTCCCTGTGAGCTAGAGCTCTGAGTAGGGTTAGATAGTGAATGGTAACACTGGGCTAAGGAACACATTCATAGAGCTGATATTTCTTAGGGTTTGGCTAGGGTTTCAGCCAAAGGCTGGAAGAAGAGTTGGGTACAATGGCACTTGCAGCAGGATCATGAGGCATGAAGTTTCTCTTGGAAGGCTGGGCAGCAAGTAAACCAGATGGGATTGTGCTGCTGTGCTCTCTCCATCCCACTAATACTAAGGATCACAAGAACCAGATCTTTAGCTAACGGACCACCCTTTCCTACCAGCTGCAGCTGGATTCATATCCCTGGATTCTGAGAACTCGAATGGAATAACTCCATGACACTATCACTTTTCTTTGGAGAAAATCTGAGTTCCTGTGAATTCACATTTCTGAATTTGCAAGCACAGAGACCTAACCTGTGTACGTTCTGGGTGTGGGTTCTTGTGACATTTCCATTTCTGTGGCTGTTGAAGTAAGACTGCAGGAATCCCATGTTCCTCTGGCAACACCGCGGTCCTCCCTTCCCCGTCCTCTGGGGTGCTCCACTTCTCCTTGGTGCTCACCTGTCTGTTGGGTGTCTGCGATCTGCCCTCGCTGGGTGACCTGGACTGGCGGCGTTCTGGGGAGTCCCAGTCCGCCTGAGTACCTCGCTCCTCAGAATTGCAGCGGGAGACATCAGGAGAGAGAAGATGCTTTCGCTCTTTGGATCGTCCCCGCTCCCTGCCCCCTGAGCGGTGGGTGTCGGACTTGTGGCCTGTGAGAGATGACAAAATGTACTGGTTACAACTCACTCAGCTCTCTCTGGCTGCTGAAGGTGAAATCACCAGGTATGGTACCCTAGCCTGGCATTAGAGCCTCTTATAAACTCCACATGCAGGTACTGCAAAGTTCAGTATGGAATCCTAATTCCCATTCAAATAGTGTTAGAAGGTGAGGCCTCTGGGAGGTATGAAATTATGATACCAGGAGGGTGGAGCCCCTCTGATGAGACAAAGAGTTGGCCTTGTCTCGCGCTCCACCATGTGAGAATATGTTGAGACGATGGCTATCTGCAAACGAGAGGGACCTCTCCGGATACCAGGTCTGCTGTCACCTTGAGCTTCAATTTCTCAGCCTCCATAAACATTTGTTACTTAAGCCCCCCAGTGTATGGCAGTTTTTGTATTAGCCTGTACTAAAACAAGTCCTTACAGAATCCTGACTTCTTCACGAATTTCAGTGAATGATCTGGAAGAGAAGTCAGACAGAAAAGCTAGAAAATGACCTTTTTGTGAGCAAATAAGTCTGTAAGTTGCCACCAGAAAGATATGTACGTCAAAGAATGTAATTTGTTCTCTTTCATTTATATTAGACTCCTTGCCAAGAATATGGCTTGGAATTATCTGTCCTATGCATGGGTGTGTAGGTTTGAGGAGGAAGTAATGCCAAGAAGAAAGGAATTGAGAATGTTCTATATAAAATAATGGCACATCTAATATAATGCCATGGTGAGACTTCCATCACTGAAGGTAAAGGATCTCATTCTAGTCTCAACTCTGTCACTTAGTACTGTGATGGGGGAAATTTAGGTTGAAACAGATTAGTGACTTTCTGACTTTTTAAAAAATTTAAATCACTAGGACCCTTTTCTTTAGGGAAGAAACTGAAATATATACTACAATTCCAGACAAACTTCTACTTGGGTTTGAAGTATTGTCAGTGGTGGAAGCTCAGTACTCCATCCTGAGGAACCTCTAAAACATTCCTAAGAAGTCTCAATGATTTTGCAGAAGGCTACTTGAAAACCTCATTCCTCTCATTGTATCAGTTCTATACTCCAGAAGGAAGGAACTGTTTCGGCATTTGTCATGAGCACAGGTTCAGGCCCTTTTATAGGAAATTGATTAAATACGGGAAATGTGTAGGTTTGAGGAGGAAGTAATGCCAAGAAGAAAGGAATTGAGAATGTTCTATATAAAATAATGGCACATCTAATATAATGCCATGGTGAGACTCCCATCACTGAAGGTAAAGGATCTCATTCTAGTCTCAACTCATACAGGAAATGCATTCTTCACTCAGTTTCTTAAACCCTTGTCTTTATCAATTTTCTATTCCACTCATTTTCAGTCCTTTCCAGAATAAGTCCACTGGGGTAGGTGCCCAGTGCCCGGCCCGCCGCCAGCAGTGAGGAAGACCCTGAAGACGAGCTCACCTGAGTCCGAGTTCAGGCGGTGGGCTGACAGCCGCAGGGAAGAGTGGTAACTCCGGCGACGAGACTTGTAGGTATTTTCACTGCTCCGCTCCATGGAGAATTCCTCCAACCATGAGGAATTTGAACGCTTATCCCGAATGGTAGAAAATGAACGTCTCATGGAGCTAGGGTCTGTCACCACCTGGAAATATGAGCCCCCAGAGGAATACAAGTTCTGGGTTAATTATTTCTAAAAGTGCTGAGCTGGGACTGAGACTGGTGAGAATGGCAAATTGGAACCCTCGGAAGTGGTGTGCTCAGACCTTAGTTAGAGAGGCTGATCTAGAAATGTCCTCATATTATGTTATCCTAGTCACTGAAACTGTTCTAAAATCTTCTCTTTGTGCTATGCAAAGAGCTGAGCGTACTAGGGCAAAGCCAAGCAGAATGCTGGGAGACACTGTGCAAATGTTTTACAGAGCCTTCTATCACAGGGGCTCCGTCAGTGCCTGCTGCAAATACTAAGCCACTTGGAAATACTTGAGGGAAATTGTCAAAAAAGGCATGGCTTTGCGTTTGATGTTCATCCCTCTCATCCGTGAAGGCCCCGCCCACCAATGCTACAGGCCAGGAGAGCCTGCAGTTTAATAACTACTAAGAACGTGTTGCCCTCCTTTACCATCAATCCTACCCTGCTGCCCTAAACACTGGCATTTAGATTTGCCACAGATGTTAAAACAGATTGACAAAAACTTCTTGTCTCTGTCAAAACCTGATGTAAGACAGACAGACAATATAAGAAGCCAGAAAAACAGACAAAGAAATGAGGCGTGGCCTGCACTGGTTTAGACAGTCTCAACATAGAGCTGTATGTATACATAAGTGCATAAATGTTAGAGGAGCCAGAAAAAGAGAAAAGGATGGAAGAATATGCAGAAAGTCCTAGAAAATACTATTTGCTGGGCTGGTTCTGTCTTGAAAATACATAGGCCACAGAGAAGGAGTTGTGGCATGTTGCTGACTTAGGGTACTGAGGTCAAGGATTCCCTGAAAACATGTGGAGGAATGTGCTCTGTCACAGAAGGCCACGAACCAGGTTTTGTTTACAGTGAAAGAGTGACGGAAAGTCCAGGGCTCACCTGAAAATACTGAGTAATCCACCTAAAAAAGCACAGGATGCCACTTCGTAAGGTAGGTGGTGGTTGGTTTTTACCTGGGGATCCATAGTCAGACGTGGCATCGAGGATGCCCTCCCAGATCCCGCATGCTCCTGGGTGTCCGAAGGAAGGTAGATGCCATGGTTAGAGGACTGCACGCTTTTTAATTCACTAACCTCTGGCTCCTGGAAACAAACACACAGCCAAGCTTGTGGAACTTGGTTCCATCTTATTGTTGCTCACCTCCAGTGAAGGATTCTTCCTCCTCAAGAATGGCTCTCAGAAGGGGAACTGACATTTTTAAGGTCCAAATATGTGTATATATATATGTGTATGTTTTCGAGTACCTATGTGGTATACAAGATATCCTGAACAGAAAGCTCTGTCTGGTTTTGAGCGATAAAGGGCACCTTTTCTCTTTACATACCTCTTTTATTACTAAGCAGTGCTTTAGATATTATAGTTTTATGAAACAATCATTGGTAATAGCACATTTTAGATATGAGGTATATTTTCTGAGGGATCTTAGTTTTAGGTTTGTTCTTTTAATCTGAAGAAGCTTTTTATCAATTAAATAGGAATAAGTATTACAAGTTAAGTCACTAATTATGTGATACCAAATATATCTTCTCAAATTTTATGATGCATGATTTTACTAGGTAAGAGGTTTTTGTGGTGGGTGACCATCTGTCAGGCTACTCCAGACTTGTACAATCCAACAAATATAATCCACTTACATAATTTTAAATTCCTAGTAACCACAATTTAATAGCATATTTTATTTAACCCAGTATATCCAAATATTATCACATCAACATGTAATAGATATAAAAATTAATAAGATATTTCACATTTTATTTGAACTCAGCACATCTCAAGCAGTAAACAGCTACTAATGTCTGTATTGGGCAGTGTCCTTTTTAGAAAGTTGCATGGGGAACTACATTTCCACTAAATTCCTTTGTTATTTTCTTTGTTAAGCAATGTCAATTTGGAAACGGTGCATATTCTACAATGGTAGCTAGTGTCACTGCATATGTAATGGAGCTGACATGGGCCACCCAACAAAAAAATTTAAGAACATTTTGGGTATCTAGAGATTGTACTAGAAAATAGCTATATTGTATGTAGGAAATGATACTCTAAAATTGGTTGTGAGTAGGACAACCCATTCAGCCTTCATGACCCCTGAGCTGTGTGGCTGTAACACATATGAGAGGAGAGCCTTCCATGATGTGATGTGTGTGCTTGAGGGAGTTAGGGCATCTGCAGTCAGTGTTTTGTGTGGTACACAGTTCTGGCTCCAAACAGACGAGATAACAACACTGCAGTCTATAGGTGTCGAAGGTGGTGTGAGACACACATTCCATATGCACATACACAAACCATGGCCACGCCTCAGGATGTGGAGCAGGAGCCCCGAGGGACCTGGAGAAGTACACGGTGGTGAGTGTGTAGCATGGCTGACACCTGAACTAAATTACAGACACCAGCACTGACAACAAGATGAACACATATCCAAAATGTCCTCGCATTGGAGCTCAGCTCTGGAGAGCCTAGAGAAAGGGTAAGGTAATAGAGAGTCTCCCGGGGGGAGGGGAGAAGGACATATTATTGAGAATTTTTTTTTTTTCTCACCAGACACATCACCAGGCAAATAAGCTGGAAAACCCAGAGAAGCCCTTTGAAGAACCAGACTCTCTGTAGCTATTAGTCTCTAAATGCCTTGGTGCTAAGTTCCTCAGATGGCAAGGGAGAGAATTCTCCCAAGAAATCTTACCCACTGTGCCAAGAACGCCCTTAGGCAAACGCTTATGCACCAGCGGTGGTCTGGCTTAGTTTTCTCCCTGACACAATCATGTATGTTTCTCTGCCTCAGCAATCACACAGTTACCCATTTGAGCTTCTGAAATGTCTTCCTTCTCCAAGTGTTTCCATTGCTCATGGCCTATCAGAGGCCACCCTCACTTTATAATATCCCCTTCTGGGATATATATAGTAGCAATGGGAGGGACTAGGAGGAAAATGAAGGGGACAGAAGAACCAGAGATGAATCAAAGTGATATGGAACTCGCTTAGTACTAGCTCTCTATACAGACTTTTGTAAAGGTCGAGTTTGTCTTTTCTTCTCCAGTCCAGTTAAATCTGAAAGGGAACTTGAGCTCAGGGCTCCTGAGCTGTGTATTATGGTAAAGTAGATTAGCTCCAGGAATCACAATTTTAGCTCTGTATTAGAAAAACCAAAACCTTAATTTTCCTCTCTTTTCTAAGCCTTAACTTGACTTAATAGACCTTTCAGAAATTTCACCATCTATGCTAATACAAAACTCATCTGGGGCTCAGGAGTATGACCCTAAGAGCCTGTTAGAATGTATCTGCCCTTGTAGCTCTTTGCCTGAATCAACAGAGAACAGAGATGGTAGTCTTCTGAACCTACTACCAGCTAGCTAGTCACTGTAACAAACGCTCCCCCAGAGCTCTAGAAGAGCCAGGCTTCACTAAGAACAGGCATGGGACGTGCTGCCTTCCAACAAGCAGTCTCTGGTACACTCTGCTGCATGGCTGGTGCCACGCATTCTATGAGGATTTATCTTCAAGCTTGCTGTCAAAGGAAAGATTTTATATGGCTCTACATTTAATACTCCAGGACGTAAACTATAAGGGCTTGACCTGAGGAGGTGTAAGTAATTACAGAAAGGAAGCACTTCTTGGTCTGTAACACCTTAAGTGTACACATTCTCAGAGAACAGGAGAAACCAGGTTTTGAAAGGGGTGAAGACAGGACATTTCTAGGGAAACCTGTATAAAAGGTTTTTCTCACCAATGATGGCTATGAAATAAAATTTGTAAATAAGAATGAGAGGGACCAGGAAGTCAAAGGAGTATTTTCAAGGTCATATAACTCATTCATTCACCAGAGATTGTTGTTCCTGGAACTGTCCGTCATCAGCTGGGTCCATACAAGCCAACTGGAATATTTCCTGAGGGGAGAGTGGACTCATGGAAGGGTATCCACTCCGGCCACTCCTGAAAAGCAATGTCAAATTCAAAGGTAATGAGATTCGCAGAAAGAATTCACAGTCGTGTGGTAACTGCTACTAATAATTCCCATCCTAAACCAAACCTCCATCCCAGCAAGAGCAATATTCTTTACCTGAGTTGGAATGGTCACTTACAGATGGCTGACCCTAAATAGAATCTTTAAAAGCAAGTATTAAGAGGTGTTTTCAACTTGCACTTATAATCATTTATCACTCAAATGGGGACTGACATATCTGTGACCAATGAGATTTGTCACACTCATCCATAGGGAAGATTGAAAACCCATTTTTGTCAAGTTTCCTAACTGAGCAGAAAAATGCCATAGTATAAACAATGCACAACCTACTATTAAGCAGCCTTGGTCTTTAAAAAATTCTCCAAGCTCTCAATACTGTGATAGTATTGTGCCAACATCCCTGGCCAAATTAAACTCAACCCAGTTTAAATCCATGAACATTTAGTGAAGGACTTTTGTGAGCTAAATATTGTATCAATTGGTTTATGACCTTAGGAATGACTTCTGAAGTGGTTTAGAGGAGGTACAAATCTCTGGATTGATGACTATGTAGGAGTAAGTTTAAAATGGCAATGAGGTAATAGGACCGGCACAAACTCTGCCCAAAGTTTAGAGGCTCAAAATGAAGGTAGAGAGAGCTGCCACAGAATGGCACAATGAATTAAACCATTGTTCGGTACTTCCAGATACTCTCAGACAATCAGATCCCCTGGGCTGGTTAGAAGAAAAAGAGGCCTGACCTTTCCTGAAAATTTGGTTCCTGTTGGCATTACTGCCATCTGTAGGGTAGCAGCTACCATGTGTGTGATCAAGAATGCTGAGTGAGGGCCGGAGATTTAGCTCAGTGCTTGCAGCACCTGCCTTGCAAGCACAAGGCCCTGAGTTCCATCCCTGGTAACCACATACAGTGCTGGGCGTGGAGACTCACGCCCACCAGCAATCAATACCACATACCACAGTGCCGGGCGTGGTGGCTCACGCCTGTAATCCTAGCACTCGGGAGGCAGAGGCAGGAGGATTGCTAAGTTTGAGGCTTGCCTGGGCTACATAGTGAGCTCAGGGCCAGCCTGAACTACAAAGCGAGACCCTGTCTCAAAAAAAAAAAAAAAATCCAGAGTGCAGTTTTATTAGATTAATGTCACAGGGGAAGATGCAGGTAGTAGAAAAATCACTCAGTCTGTCTCTTTGCTATCTGTGAGGGCTTCAGATGCATTTCCATAACCGCTCTATAGTCATCTGAAACTTAAATTTTCAACTCCACAACTGCAATAATATAAGAAGAGGGTCCTCTTTTTTCCTATGGAGAATAACTGTAGAATCTTCAGTAGGTGGAAAAGACCCACTATGGTTTGAATATATTCCCTGAAAAGTCCATGTGTTGGAAATATTCCTAAGGTTATGTGAATGGCACTTAGAGGAGGGGCCTTTAGGATTTGAGGAAGACCTGTGGGTGAGGTTTCCATAATGGTAGAGGTGGTTTTATAAGAAGAGGGAAAGAGACCTCAGCCAGCGAACTTGCTTTCTCCCCGCTCAATGCCTCTACCAGAGTATGATCCAGCAAGAAGGTCCTTACTGAAACCACACTCTTGGACTTTCCAGCCTCCAGAAATGAGAGTCACATAAAAGTTTATTTTTAATTAACTACCCAGTCCCACATATTTTGTTATCACAACAGAAAACAGACTGATAGGGCTCTTAGAATCTCTGAGCAACTTCAAAGAGTTGAAATAATTTGAACTGAGAGTAATATCCTTTAAAAACCTTGTCCAGCTTTTGCTGTTTTTAGGATAAAGTCCCGAATCCAGCACTTGACCTCTCTCATCATCTGCTTCCTTATCTCACTAGCTACTCAGGATCACTTTACCGTTTGCTCCCAGAATTCCCATACTGGCTTTTTTCAGTTTGTTAAAAATATCAGGTTTTTTCTTTGTGATCAAAAGTTCAATACAGGCTGTTCCCAGAGTGTAGGATGCTTCTCTCCATTTCTTCTCTTTGCTGCAAGCTCTTTTCTTGTAGTTTTAAATTTCTTACCAAAAATCACTTTTTTAGGAAATATTGTCTTACTCCCACAACTAGTCAGATTTCCGTCTTACAACCACTCATTTCATGGTACACTGCTTTTTTTCTAGAACGTACCATAACTAATTAAATCACTGAAAGTGACATATTGTCTCCTTTCCTGTAGTTCTCTTGTTTAATGTCTGGCTTTCCATTAGGTAGGTGCATTCTCACTAAGTGGGGGAATCGGCCTGCTGTGCTCACTATGGCAGCCTCAGAATAATCTTATGTGAACAATGAGTGCATGGTTCTAGATACACAGAAAGCCCTGAGGAACTAGCCTTCTGGTCCACCACTGTCCATCCCTGTTATGGCTGTGTCTAGATGTCCTCTCAAAACCACATGCAGTCATAAGTGAGGCTTTTTCAGAGGTAGTTTGACCTAGAGTGTGTGATGGTAAAATCTATTCACGATGGAAATCTAGATTAAGGGTACTAGGATTTAGGGTAGGAGTGCTATCCACCCTAAGTATCCTTGATAAAATACAAGAGGTAGGGCCAGAGATTTAGTTCGTTGGTTCCCATGCTTGCCTAGCAAGTGCAATCCTGGTAACCACATACAACAATACCAGGCGTGGTGACTCACATCCACCAGCAATCAGTACCACATACCGCAGTGCCAGGCGTGGTGGCTCACACCTGTAATCCCAGCATGCAGGAGGCAGAGGCAGGAGGATTGCTGAGTTCAAGGCTTGCCTGGGCAACATAGGGAGCTCAGGGCCAGTCTGAACTACAAAATGAGACCCTGTCTCAAAAAAACAAAACAAAACAAAAAACAAGTGATAGAAAGAGCTTTGGTTAACTCTTGTTTTCTTTACTACCTTCTGGTCACCATGAACTGTTTCTCCTCTTCAGTGTTTGTTTCCATCTACCCTGCTTTGGAGCCAGCTGACTATGGAGTGAAGTGTCTACATATTTTGGGAGCTAAATAAACCTTCCCCCCTTTAACTTTGGTTGTTGGGTATTCTGTTTGAATAATGAGAAAAAAGTAACTAAGACAACCCCCAAATTCAAGGTATACATGAGAGTCACCTCTGATTCTGCTTTCCTTTTCACTCCATGTAGGCAATGAATCACCAGATCCAACTGAGATCTTTTCTGCCTGTCTCTTCCTGTTTCTATCCTGTTAGTTCAAGCCACTGTCATTTATCCTTTATACAGTTGCAGTGACATAGTTAACAGTGTTCTTGTCCCTAGGATTATCCCCCCACAGTCTATTAAGTGTAAACAGAATTCATAAATGAATTTTGAAAAACACAAATCTGATGCCATTCCAAAACATTAAATCTAAGATAACATCTATCTTCTTTCTCTTGCTTATAGCACCATTCTAAGTCCCAGCCCTTGTACGTATCCAAACCGATTTCTTGAATTCTCCTGCTACAAATATCCTACAAATTTTTAGGTTTCTTAAACTCACCTGATCTTTGTTCTTTCTTTGGGAGCTTGTGTCCAAGTATCACTTGTATGTTATTTTCTTAGAGACCCTAAACCCTCAAATTAGGTGAGTGACTTCATTACAATGCATCACTGTAGCCAAGCTCTTCACATTTTAACCCATGCCCTTCTTGAAAAAATTATGTTTTTTTGTGTGTTTGGCAGGGTCTCACTTTGTAGTTCAGGCTGGCCCTGAGCTCACCACGTAGCCCAGGCAAGCCTTGAACTCAGCAATGCTCCTGCCTCTGCCTCCCGAGTCCTGGGATTACAGGTATGAGCCACCATGCCCAGGACTGTGATGTGTGGCACTGATTGCTGGTGGGCATGAGTCACCAGGCCCGGTACTGTTATATGGTTACCAGGGATCAAACCAGGGACCTTGTGCTTGCTAGGCAGGCTCTGGAATCACTGAGCTACATCTCTGGCCACCTTCTTGCAATTTCTGTGTTCAGATTTGCCTCAGTAAAGACTATGATCCTGTTTATTGATCTATCTACACTGCCCAAGCCAATGCTTAAGCTATATTGGGCCATTCTAGTAAAATCAATTAATAAAGGAATTGGTAAACATGGAAGAGAAGCTTATGTGACCCCACAGTGTGAGTTCATTTAAATGACAAATTCCAATTCTGCTTCCTATTGGTTATCTGGCTTTGGGCAACTTAACCTTTCAGTTTCTATTTCTTCCTTTGTAAAAATGGTGATATTTATATACCTCCACAGTATAGTGGCCTTAAGTGAGATGAGGTAAATTGTATCTCTAGAAATATAAACCTCAGGAAAAGAATTCAGTAAGTATCGACTCTCTTCCTCTTTTGCACTTAGCGATCATGACATTCATGAAGGAGTTTATATCTTCTAGCAGTACACGAGAGCTACTGGGAAGTGAGAACCAAGAATGTGAGACATTATTATTCTTTATAAGAGAATTATGGCTAGGATGCTAATACATGAAAACAAAAGTCAAAAGTCCTTTTCTACTGCCATTTCATAGGGATCCCTTCTCTAATGCTGGCTGAGCTGAGTATGATACCACACAAGCGTAATTTCAGCATTTGGGAGCTGAGACAGGAAGATCACCATGAATTTGAGGCTAGCCTGGGCTACACAGTGAGTTGAAGACTACCCTGGATTACACAGCAAGACCTTGTCTCCAAAATAACTAAATAAACTGAGCTAGCTGAAACACTAAACATGCTTAGTTTGGATTTTGAGATGCTCAACTCCAAGATAAAAATCATTCAGTTCAGAGAATGATTTGTTGGGCAATTTTAGACAATGAGCTCCTGGGCCTGCACAGTGTTCTGGGGGGCAGAATGAAGCAAGAGGGCTGAGGACCCTTTGGTTGTACTCACAGGCCTGAAACAGGGTCCTGCTGGAGATAAGGCAGGGCTTTGGCATTAGCAATGATCTCCTGAGGCAAAGATGAGGGCTCCATACGCTGGAACATGGGTGCATTTTTCTGTGTAAAAAGAAAGAATTGCCATGATTTTGAGGGGGCTGCTATGGGGAAAATATTATAACAAATAAACATGAATAATACCTTTTTGGACCAGCCTTGGATCTACTTGGTTTTCATTTATGTCACTAGAAAGTTCTTGGGACCTTGCAACCCCCCACCACACTTGTAAAACATTGTACAGCCTAATCCCTTGGGAGTCCTCATAACTCCTTGTGTCATGGTGTCACAGCATATTGTCATTGAGTTTTACCTGCTCCTCTAGTTGCTGCCTCTGCTTCTTTACTTTACTCTGTTTGTAGTAGTCCATGATCATCATTGCTGCATAGATTTTGCCCACAGTCAGGTCGGAGGCTAAAAACACAAATGTGACTTGGTGGTGAACAAAGAGAAGACAGGTGGGAGGGAGTAGGGATGGCTCACAACTATGTTACCCATTCCCTGAAACAGGTGCGCACCCTCAGTCACCCATTCCTCCAGTGCTTTTTGAGGTTCCAAAGATACAAAATGAATAGGCTCTAATCTGTCTTCAAGGAGCTCACATATCTGTCCAATGATGGTGATGATGACATATTGACAGTAAGCAATGCATACTCCTTACTACTATAGATGTCTGTATCTAAGTAACAATATCAACTGCATGAGGGTTTGCTAAATAGTGTTTTGTAGAAGGAAGGAGCTATCCACCCAGAAAGTTTGACTCGTAACCACAATGACCAATCTTAAGAAACTGTTTTCAATTAATGATTAGAGACTTAAAAGGTGGAGAATTTAATCTCCTAAAGATGAAAGAGCAACCTTCCTTGATCTCCTTGATGATCTTGGATTCTCTAAAATGTGTAGCCTTGACATGCTGGGTTAGTAACAAGGACACAGGAGGAGACCCCACACCTTTGGGCATGGGCACAAGCAGATCCAGCATCTTCTGGGACAAGTGTGGCCAGATGGCCAGGGTCTCCTTTTGTAGCTCCGAGTCTAGTTGCTGCCTGTCTGCACCACCTAGAATAAGACACATTACTAATAAATAAATTGGAAGAGAGACAGAAATAACATGGGCTGAGAGAGTAGGTGGGAACAGGAGCTGAATCAGCATGGCACCTCATATTGTTAGAGGAAATCCTGGCTCTTAGTGACAGTGAATCTTGCAATACCAGGTCTTTCTGCTGAGAAAGCAGAACACACACTGGCTTTCATTTTCAGCAACTAAGGCATATCCTGCCCCAGAGCTCGGAAGCCCTGAGACCAAGATCAACTTCCTCCTCACTAATTCTAAAAGCCTGTGTGGTGCTCGACATATCCAAAGAGAAAATGAAAATTGTCTTGACATATCCAAAGAGAAAATGAAAATGACAAGTCTTCCCGGCCCTATTATGGTACACATACCATTCCTTTCAGCTACCCTAACTCTGAGTAACTTGGTTTTCAGAAGGATTTGGTTAGGTAAGACAGGGCAAGCTAAAGGTCTGTCTGGAAGACTTAACCTTTTATCTCCTAGACCACTGAATTAGCGATCAAGTTGATCAAAACACTGCCAAACTTCCCTATGATACTTCTCTTACAGAAGCCTTCCACACAGGAAAAGCAGATGATGTTAAATAAATATTCAATAAACAAATACTCTAGCATGCTGATTGCATGCCAACTCATCACTGGTCATCTACTGTTAAAACCAGAAAGAGGCTCAGACATAATCAAGCCACTTCTCTGTCCAGAGGAAAATGGCAAGTATTATTGTTACTAAGCCTGAGAAACCAGGACCTGGATATTTGATTTCCTGGTCATTGTATTGTTATTTCCCTGGCTGGGTCCATGATGGTCCAGAGAGCTCCATCCTCTACCATTCTGCACAGACTGTTCCAGAAGGCCTCCCCCTCCCTTTCCTTTTTCCCCTTCCTAAGCTGACCTTTGGCAATTTTAATGTCCAGAGCAGTCCGGATCAGAGCCATAAGTGTAGAGGTGAAGTGGACAGTCATATCCTCAGCCACTGGCATGTTCATCAGGACCAACCTCTGTGTGAAAAAGAAAAAGGAAACAGCAGGCCAAAAAAAAAAAAAATCGAAAGATAATCTCATTGAGAAAGGAAGAAAAGTTCAGCGATCAAATGCACAGACAAAAAAGAAGGGCAAGGATTCCCCACCCCCTGTCCCGGGCCTAGCCCCTCCTTCTCACTGCAGGCTCATTGGCTCCTGCTTTTTCCCCTCTAGGGAATGATGCCAAATTCCAAGAGAAAGGGCTTCCCTCGTCATTCTGTAGAACTCTCTCACAGGGAATCCCAAGAATATCCTGGATAAAGACGGAAAATGATCTCTAAAAGAAATGGCTCAGGGAAAGGAGTCAGCTCTGGGAGGTGACTTCATTCCCTGTTTCAAGGCTGCATGTTTCGACTTGTCCCATGAATACCCCAAACTCGATGAAAAGATAGTATGGAGCGGGGATTTTGCTTTGCTTCTCTGACTTCAAAGATGCATCCTAGTGCCCCCTTTTTGAGTCTTTGAAAGATAAAATTTGCCAGCACATGAATGACATGCATAAGTCCAACTTATCCAAAGGATGAGGTGGAGCGGGATGGACAGGGAGAAAGTGCAAACAGGCTCTAGGAGGAGGAGGAGGAGAGTGAGGGAGAGTGAGAAAAGAGGGCACAGGCAGGAGCAGAGTGGGCAGCCCTGTTCCCTTCACCCAGAGAAAGGGTCCAACCGAAATGGCCAAATCCACTTTCCAGAGAGTATCTTGCTTTTGGGAATGTTTAACTTTCTTCCCAATCCCCTATCCAGTTCTCCCACTGAGTTTTACCCTACAAATTCAGAGAACCGAGGGTCCTATTCTACTACCTGGTGCTTTTAGATGTGGCCATCATGAGCAAAAGGGACGGCAGCACTTCAACTGTGCGTGAGGAGTGCTGCACTGGGGTGGGGTGAAAGTTCCCAGAGGCCACACAGTCCATGAAAATGCTCTCTGGAGCGGTACGATTTGGAGGAAGCACGTAGAGGCCTCTGGCAGAACCACCAGCCTGGCAGGGAGGAAGGATGGCACCTCTTTGCAAGGCCAGGTCTCTGGTACTCAATGGAACATCTTGTCTACAGTGACTCCATGTCTATGCAGTATCTTGGGGGTGTAAAGGTTGTTTGTTGTTTGGATCTGAGTTCCGTCTCTCCCACTTTCTAAACTCCCAAAGAAGTGGCAATGTTACTGCGATGTATTCCTAGGTGAGTGAAAGTGCTCTAGGCTCCTGCACCCTCTAAACACCGGAAGAGAATTATCAGTGACTGTTAATAATGTGGGAAGAAAAACCGGAGCCCTAAAACTATGAGCAACTGAACAGCAGGCACTCTTAATATACAACAGGAAAGTGAGCCGCAAGAATCCACCCACAACTGCCATGTTAGGAGGGACAGCTTCTGATGAACACGTTTGTGCCAATCAGCTCCCTTTCTCTTGGAAGTATTTCCAAGAGAACTGGATAGGCAGGCAAGCGGGGAAGAAAGATCCATTCCTCAACTTATCACAAAATTCAAGACACATGCCTCTCTTGTTCTTGGTTTTTTTTTTTTTTAAGCCATTGGAAAATTTGTTAAGAGTTCTCTTTTTTTTGTTTGTTTGTTTTTTTGTTTTTGAGACAGGGTCTCACTTTGTAGTTCACGCTGGCCCTGAGCTCACTATGTAGCCCAGGCAAGCCTGGAACTCAGCAATCCTCCTGCCTCTGCCTCCCGAGTGCTGGGATTACAGGCGTGAGCCACCACGCCCGGCTGTTAAGAGTTCTTGTCTCCTAAAAATTTCTTCTGGAACCATGTTTAAAGGAATTTGTGCGTTATCTCCCTAACTTATATGAATGAAGCTGTTTCTTTTTAAATAATCTCTTACAGCTATTTGGTCGTAGGCTTCCTTCCTCCCCACATACGCTAAACCCTTGGCCACCACTCTGCCTCCTCTACAAGGAAACACACCCTTACGGTGTCTTTCCAGGGACCCAATCACAAGAAGCCACAAGCTCACAAAAACACAGTGACACATAAGAAGCCCCGCGGTGAACAGTACTGCGAACCACTCCTGGGACCTTCCGTGACTGGTGTGGACATTCCTGACCTCGGGTCTCTTCCTTTCCGGTTTGACTTACTTCCCTCCTCCGCCTCCCACCCCAGCTTCCTCCCGTGTCCTAGCTTCCCCATGACTGGTTCCCATTTCCTGTTGGCCTCTAGCCCAGAACGAAGGAAGGGGTGGTCTACCTTATATGCCACTTTGGAGGGACATCTCTTGCCGAGGCCTAGCGGTGGTGACATGAGAGTCAGCATTTCATACATCTCAGTGTAATGGATGCGGCCACTGCTCGTGGGGGGAGTGGTCAGTCAGGGTGGGGGCGGGGGGGCGGGGGGCAGGGAAAGGAGAAGGAAGTTGGGGAAGGATGCAGACAGGGAGGAAAGGAAAACAGGCATTCCCAGAGAGCCAAAACAAAAACAAATAATACAGAAATAGGAGAAAAACAAAACAAAATGGACAAACAGGAAAAGAATAGGAAACCTGTTAATCAAGGCAAATCATACACGTGACTCCATCCTGGTAAGGATTTATAGCACGCCCCACACAGACCCGGGAACGCTCGCTGCAGCCTCTGGTCCCTCCGCCCGTGTCAGGGGCGCCGCGGGAGGGATCCACCTCGCCTCGCTTAGCATCATCCTCGGCGTCCTGCTTCCTTTGTCTACCCCAGCGTAACACAAGCTTGTTTCCGATTCCCAGGGCTGTGCGTGGGCGGTATAAACCGGATAGACGGTGCTCCAGCCGTGGGTAGGAATCTCGGGGCCCGGCTGGGATTGGGACACTGGCCTGGAAGTCAGACCTCGCTTCTCCCGTAAACCCACAGGCAGAACATCGTGTATCCCCCCTCCGGTGTGTGTGTGGCAGAGGCGGCGGCAGCTGGCTTTGAAAGTGGTGGCTGAAGTTGCTGGTCATAGTCGGCCCGTTGCTTCCACCTGGCTCTGTGGACAACGGTGCTCTTTATTCCCCAGCATGCACCAGATCGATGGCATGCTGGGGACAGAAGATACTGAACCAGGAGGAGGAAGAAGAGCATCTTGCATGCCATGCTTCCCTCCCCAGCTCTCCCACATGCGGCCGCAGGTTTCACCAGGGTGGAGTTTAAAGAGTCTCAGCAGAGGCAGCTGTTGAGCCTCCCGAGTACGGAATCACTGTGTGACCACCCAAGCCAGCTCTGTCCGTCGCCCAGGCAGGCACCGTTCCTGAGCCTGTCTTCTTCCAGCCACCTGGGCACTGCTAAGCTGCACGGAGCCCACACTGCCCTCCTGTGGGACCAGGAGAAGGCTCTCTGCCTAGCAGGAAGGACCTTGGTAGAGTCATTCAATACAGAAGGTTCCCACCATGTGGCGGAGTTGGAAAAGGAATTCCTGTGTGGCCCTGAAGAACGTCTTTGTTCTGACCAACAAAAGTGACTTGGTAATTGTGTCTACCTCCTGTCAGCCATCACAGCAAGACCCTGAGGCAAAGCATGTGCTTGGTAGCCCTTTATCCCCTACTAATCCCATCCCAGACTCAGAGCTAATACGTTTCCCCAACACCTCCTCAAAACTATGCCTCTGTTACTCTCAACTGTTACTCTAATGTCTCACCTCTTCTCTGCCTCCCACCCCTAACAGTCACTGCTGGCTAAACTACCAGGGCCTGGGAGGCTGGGCAGTGGTGGAAATGTCTAGAATCCTACTCTGATTCGTTATACACAGGATGATGGTGCCAGCAGCTAAAATGGGGCTCCTTTGTCTACAATGATGGGAAAGCAGAATTCTGCTGGGTTAAAAAGATTACTCCCTTCACTGGGAGGCGAGAGGATCCTCAAATTAAGTGTACAGAATGAAGCAGACTAGATCTGTGTGTGTGTGCGCGTGTAAATATACATGTATGAGTGTGTACATGTGAAGCAAAGTAAAAGAGATCAAATTAACTTTTATTAACTCTTTTCTGCCCTGCTTCCTATTAACAGCTGCTGGTTCTGGGAGGGTCTGGACCTCTTTAAACTCAAAGGAAAGCAACATGAAGGTCCCCTCATGTGGCGTAGTGGTGGTGGAGCGGAGGACAGAGAGGAGGAGCTGATGGTGCATCCCACCGAGGGCACAGCTGGGGACTGGGAGGCAAACCTTGCAAGCCACCCTGTAGGGGCAGTTCTCTCCCAGGCCCAGAGGAGGCGAGATCACCCGCACTAATTTGTACATATCCTTATACGGGATCCTGCCGCTGTAAAGGAAGCAGAGGTGGGTTAATAGGATATTCAGAGAAGGACGGCAAAGAAATGAGAGCTTTTCTCTAAAGGCGCTGGCTGGGCGAGACAGGGGCAGCTTCTTTCCTGGGCCTAACAAAGCCAGACCAGGAAACCACAGGTCCCGGAGAACGATCATCTTGCCAAACTGTCCTGCTCCAATTTTTTCCAGAAGTCAGAGTCCACTGAATGTCAAAGGGCACGGCTTGATTCTCAGGAGAACCCCACAATACCCACGATATCCTGTGATACTATCTGACCCACGCCTGGCTAGAAGCTGCCACATTGCTGGCTTTGACTAGGCTTCTAAGAATAATGGTTGCCAGTGTGCCTGTGGCCACTGTCCAGCGCTGTACTGGCCTGCCATAGGGTGAGGAAGAAACTGTTTGCTCTTCACAGACACTGATTACAATCAGTTACTCAGACTGCCTAACGGACAGTGCAAGTCAGTGTCTTTCTGCAGACTGTGAGAGACAAATTCCCATGAGGCTAATTAACAGCGGGCCTAGCTGGCACGAGAGAATTCACAGAGAACCTTGATGCCCTCAGTGACAAATTTTCCTGAATGGGGTGAGCCTGCGTGGACCCGTGTCCAGAAAGCAGCCCGAGAGGGACCCGAGCCTCACTCTCTGTCCTCTATTCCTGTCAGTATCCAAATTGGATCCTGTCAGAATTCCAGAAAAAAAGTGTGACCTATCTTACCAACCTCTTCTCCCATGAGGCTGCTACAGATTCCCAGCCTCTCGTGGGAAGGACTGAATTAAAATCTGATTAATTTTTGAAGGCCAAAGCATCTTCCCTGTCAGGGTTCAGAACAAAGAAGCCATGGCCAGGAACCTGCAGGTAGGACACGCCTTGGAACGGTCACGTTTCCACTGAAAATTATAAGTAAGATGTCTCCACTCCTTCGAATCCAGCCCTCACTGACAGCTGTGTCAAGGTAAACACCTTGCCCCGTTTTCTCTCTTTCTAGCCTCCTGTTGATTTGAGTGCTGATTCTTCCTGTTCTCTGAGATGGTGGCTCATCAGTCCTGGGACGGTTCTCATTTTTCTTCAAGGGAGGCAACTTAGCCACGTGTTCTTCTGGTTCCCTCCTTAGGGACATTACAAAGGAGGTGAGTTGTTACCGGATAGGCAGGGAGGTTCTCTCCAATCTGTATCAGTCTTTGTTTAGAAGATGCTGTTTCACTGTACTTGTAAGTTCCCTCCCACCTTCTTCTTCCCACTGAGAAGACACCCTAGGCAGCAGATACCCTGTGACTTGATTCAAAGCAGACAAGTTTCACCTTCGCCTTATGCTCTTTCTGCTTAGTCTGCATTTTTGAGTCTCATGCTTAGTCCGCGTGGAGCTGTTTCTTCACTGCAGCTGGAATGAGTGGGGAGCAGCACAATTATAACATGTGGCAACTGGGTGCTGACCGGCCGCTGGGGCTTCTGAGAGCCCAGGACAGCTGAGCGAGGCGAGGTGAGCAGTGATCGCCTTTGCTTGCAGTTTCTCTCCTTGCAGCTCAGTCCCGAGGCTCCCAATCCCATGGCCATCCATGCTTTACCGATGCTGAACTGCCTGACTTCCGAGGGGCAGGCTCTTAGGGTTCTTGTCAGCTGCACTAGCGGCACATGTGCCATCAAGGGTGCCTCCCCACGGCCATCCTTCAAGATAGGAAAGTGCCTTTCTCATTGCCCGCGCACATGGAAGCTCAGAGGAGGGGCTCGTCCAAAGTCACGGAACTGACAAAATGCCTGCTGCTTCCTAACAGCTGTCTTCTAAAACTGTGAGTCCAGAGTGTAGAGCTGTGGATTAGCCTTTGTAATAGGAGTGGACTTAGGTAACTGAGCTCTCAACCATAAATCATTGCAGAGGGGTACAGGAACCCTGGTTCATTCTTTCAGCCTAAAATTCAATTGCCTCCCTGGGGGAAAGATTTTTGGGAAGTATCTCAGATCACAAAGGAGGTTCCAGGTGGAAGCAACGTGGTCCATTCCTATGAGGGATGGCATTTCGTGTACTATTTTCAGAGGAGGACCAGAATGAAGATAATAGCGAGCTAAGACCTCAAAGCTAAAATGGGTCAGAATTATTTCTCTGTAGGAAATATTCATACAACTCTTACTCTGCCTCAACTATAAGGAACAGAACTGCCTTTGTTCTGAAGCAGGGGTCAGCAAACTTTTTCAACAATAAAACCTTTGACAATAAAAATACTTCAATAGTAAGGATCTTCAGATTTGAGGATTTGAACCATCTTTCTTACAACTACTGTGCTCTCCCTTGCAGTTTGAAGAGCCATACATAATATATAAATGAATGGTTATAGCTGTATTCTTTTTTTTTTTAGACAGGGTCTTGCTTTGTAGTTCAGGTTGGCCCTGAGCTCACTATGTAGCCCAGGCAAGCCTCCAACTCAGCAATCCTCCTGCCTCTGCCTCCCGAGTGCTGGGATTACAGGCATGAACCACTATGCCAGGCATTGTGGTATGTGATACTGACTGCTGGTGGGTGTGAATCACCACGCCCAGTTACCGGGGATCTAACCAGGGACCTTGCGCTTGCCAGGCAGACGCCAGAACCACTGAACTAAAGCTCTGGCCCACTATAGCTGTATTCTAATAAAACTTTATTTGCAAAACCAGACAGTGGGTCAAATTTAGCTCATGGGCAGTAGGTTCCTAACCCCTGCTCTAAACACCAGAAGGCCTATCACGTCGGGCCTTCTGGATGTATAAGAGAGAGTAAAGACATTATTCCTGCCACATCCTGCTATTTAATTCAGTTCTATGGAATAAAAATCTGCAAGTTTTTAGGGAACAGTTATAAGAACAATTTGCTTGGTTTTAAAAATACAATATCAAGTTACATCCAAACTATCTGTTGAGAGGGATGAAGAAGATAGCACCCTAATGTCACTGAGCATGGTGGCCAGGTGTCCACTGGCCCACAAAAATTCTTATCCAACGTCCTGGTGACTCGAGGGGATCCACCAACATGGACAGGAAAATAAGAAAGAGATTACTGGAAGCTGCTCTGGAAATGAACTCAAATAACCCACGGTGAACTGTGTGATGAGGTCGGCAGAGAAAGGGTAAAGCCCGTCACAGAAGGAAAGAGAGGGCGAGGGAAGCAAAGGAAGTAGGACCCTGACGACGGGCTCGGCACCAAGTGTCTCCCACAGGCTTCACTAGGCGGACTTGACTCTGCTTCTGTAACAGGCCAGCATTTGGTTGGCTCCAGTTCCACCCTCTCCCCCAAGAACTCCAAAGGCCTTTGATCTCGAGGTGTCCCGGAGGCTTACGTACCATGCTGCTCTGTCATATTCCGCCCAGACGCGGACAAACTCGTCCAAGTGGTGAGGTCCCAGGATGGAGGAGTCCCGAGTCAGGTACTCAAAGTTGTCCATAATGACAGCCACGAACAGGTTGAGCATCTAAAGGACAGAGGGGAGAAGAGTAGTTAGGAGGCAGCCTAAAGCAGAGCTCAAGGAGCAGAACAAGAGGCATCCAGGCAAATAAGGCTTCCAAAGTCTGTGAGGCTGAAGTCTTAGCGAAAGCTCTGCTAATTTGTACTGTACTTTCCATTGTGTGATCGCTGTGCTTTCATTTCTCTGCCACCTCACATTTGCAAAACATTCTACCCGCATCATGTGTTCAATTTATTTAATTGTGTGGTAGCAGCGAGAGCAGCAGCTTTAACATTCTTAAAGTCAAGAGAAAGTCAAGGTCAGTTAGCAAACTTTGCTCTACTGTCTCTTTTATTCATCTCTGCTCCACAGATGGGGCCTGAAAGAGCTCAGGAGGGGACTGAGGGCACATCTGACTGAGGACTCCAGGCTCTTTACCATCTCAAGAGTTTCTACACCCTGTTCTCCCGTGTTTTTTCACCTGATCTTTACCGCGCACCTAGCATGTCCCAAAGAGAGACCGGTGCTGCAGTGTGAGATAAGAGCTTGTCCAGAGATTCATGCCCAGACCAGGCTCGTGGATTAAAGCACAGATGGCCTTCCGTGTTTGTTGTCACTTGGACATTTTCGATCCCTTAGGTAGAACTGAAAAGAGACTGTGATTCTAAAAGCCATGAGATCATTTCATGCAGGTGACCGTGGGGATGGAAAGAAGCACCGAGGCAATTTCTTCTGGCTGAAGAAAAACTGTAGAGAAAGGTGATTCTTGAACTGAGTCCTGATTAGACAAAAGTCCTTGCTGGGCGTGGTAGCTCACGCCTGTAATCCCAGCACTCGGGAGGCAGAGGCAGGAGGATTGCTGAGTTCGAGGTTTGCCTGGGCTACATAGAGAGCTCAGGGCCAGCCTGAACTACAAAGCGAGACCCTGCCCCCCAAAAAAAGTCCTGTTTACTGGACAGCACAGGTGTAAAGGAGGACAGAAGAGAGAGGATGGATGAGAGAAAGAGCACAAAGTATGCAGGGTTAGAGGTCATGGGGGGATCCATAGGGAGGGCAGGGCCGCTGGGAACAGTGTTAGGTCACAAGCATCTTCTCAGCTTTGCCACAGTCTAGACTGAGATCAGCAACCTGGTCAGATAACATGTACCATGGACCTGGTGCGTTGTGATGTCTGTGTCGCAACTACGGAGCTCTGCTGTTGTAGGACTCGGCAGCCGCAGACAGTGTGTATACAAATGAGCATGGCTGGCTTCCAAGAAAGCTTTGTTTACGAACACTGAAATTTGAATTTCATATAATTTCCACATGCCACAAAATGTTATTCATCTTTTGTTTTCTTTTCCCCCCTCGATCATTTAAGAATGTAAAAACCATTGTCAGCTCACAGGCCATACACAAACACTGGCAAATTAGATTTGGCCCATGGACTATAGTTTGCTAATCTCTGGTCTAGGCTATTCTGTAGGCAATAGGAACCACTAAAAGGGCCTGAACAGAAGAGAGACCAGGAACATTTGCATTTGGAAAGAACTCCTGGTAACAGTGCAGAGGGCGGACAGGAGACTGGGAGGAGGTGTTGGTCTTGGAGCAAACCAGAGACGAAAGAAGTGGACTAGAGAGTTCATGAGGTAGGGATGGACCTGACTTGATCAAAAGTACAGTTGTTTTGCTTCACAGGAGCTCAGCACATACTGACTAAATTTCTGATGCAGGTTTTTTTCCCTTTTATAGTTAGTGTGGCTCACTGGACACTACCCTATGACTCAGGCCCCCTGCAAGCCATCAGATCCCACTTTCTTGGATAACGGTGATTAATTACCCAACTGGAAGCAATAAAAGGGGACTGGGCAAAGGACTCCATTTCCCTGTTGTTTTTGAATGTGTGAAGATGTGAGGTGTAGAGCTGCTGTGACCATCTAGGTGGGGTAGGGTAGGGTAACCAAAAAATTAGGAACATGAAGGAAGAAATCTATCAATAGAGAGATAAACCTGACCCTGATGATATCCGCTGACCCCCTTGCCTAATCCTGCCCTGCCCTAGGAGGGCTCACTGACATGAGCTTTTAAAATCCCATTATGCACATGCTGGATCTAACTAGGCTTTCCATCACTTGCAATTTAAGGAGTCCTGCCTGGAAGAGACCAACTGGCCGGAGCAATGAGAGAACAGGAGACTCTGTTGTGGATCCAGGGTGAAAGGCCTGGTTGCCTGGAGGAGCTAGCTCTGCAGAGGAAAACCTAAGACAAGGACAAAGTCTGCAGAAAGGACAAAGCTGGACTCTTCTCTACATGGAGAGGGTCAGTTACATTACATTTTCATAGCCAGTCTCTTTCTCTCTCTCACTCTTTTTTTCTTTTCTCTCTCTTTCCCTCCCTTCCTGCCTACCGCTGCCTAGAACACAAATGAATGGTGATTTTGGAAGGCCTACTTGTCTTTAGGACACACCCTAGAGATGATGTATGAATGACTCAGGGTCCTAAAACTCCCTGGAGCTACCACAAGCCTGATATCCTTCCTCTAGATTTTGGCAACATGATAGGGAAATCATCACACCTCTTAGTTAAAATCATGTTATTTGGAGATTTTTTGTGTCACGCTGCCCAAGCTGTTCTCAACCTGGGCCTTTTTTTTCTGTCACTGATATGGGCCCACTATGCATTTATTTAACCTCTACCTGGGTTATAACAGATTTTGCATATATCCACACCTTTCTTTTATGCTCTTTTCAAAGTATCTCTTATTAACGTTAGCACAAGTTATTAGCATTGTTACCATTTCACATTTGTAGCCTTTAACAGCGTGCTGCCTGCATTCACACCTATTATTTGTTTTATGCTCACTCCTAATGTGAGGCAGGTTTAATTACCATCATCCCTTCAAGGAAACAAGTGCTTCCGATTCACATTTGTATTTTTAGTTCCCACCCGTGGCTTGGCGTATCACGGGTACCAGGAACTCTCTGCAAAATGGTTGATCTGAGATAAGAAGCTGTGTGATTAGCCCAAGGTCACAAAGTCAGCCTCATGGAGAAAAAAGGTTTGGAGGCAGATCATCTCACACTGAATATAGCCTCATTAAAAATAATATTAATGTAAATTATGCAGCACCCTTCATCTCAGAGTTCTAAAAGTACCTTTATAGCCCCTAATTAATTTTGCAGTTATATCTTTCGTTTCTTATACATATTTAGTATTAAACATTTAAACGATGTAGGAAAAAATTGAAATGTCTACACACTGTTCTTTCTGCTCTGTTCTACCCTTCCAAGTACTGATAGACTATCAGCCCGTAACTGTTGACAGTTCTACTACAGTGCCCAGCTCAGGGCCACCCTTTTAAGAGCTACTCACTAAAAATGTGCTCACTAAAAGGCATGAGTAAATAACCTTAAACCACCAACTAATATCTTCATCCTAAGTTTTTTTTTCAGTTGTCTTCAATGACATTATACTTCCAGATAGGCAAACAGGAGTCCATTTTGTGTTCTTTCTCCATCAAAAACTGTTTTTCATCCACAAGAAGGAAGTGAATTGAAACACATATGTTGGCACCTTGCATACAATATGCTCCTTATCAAGTCATTTTCTCTTTCATTTTAAGGAAACTACAAAAGAGAACATGTCTTGCCCCAGGCAAGACAGCAAAACAGCCAAGACTACAAAGGGGGTTCTCTTGGTCTCCAATTAGTTCACCCCTGTAACATTAAACCATCCACCACACTTGTCTGGGAGCCCCTCCCCCACACTGGAGCACTAGACCCTGAGAAGTTTCATCTCCTTTAAACAGGTAGAAATGCCTCGTCATGAGACAGTTAACTTACTTTTTTTGTTTTTGTTTTTGAGACAGGGTCTCGCTTTGTAGTTCAGGCTGGCCCTGAGTTCACTTTGTAGCCTAGGCAAGCCTCCAACTCAGCAATCCTCCTGCCTCTGCCTCCCGAATGCTGGGATTACAGACGTGAGCCACCATGCCCGGCACTATGGTATGTGGTATTGACTGCTGGTGGGCGTGAGTCACCACACCCAATATTGTTGTATGTGGTTACCGGGAATCAAGCCTTGCACTTGCTAGGCTGGCTGTGAAACCACTGAGCTAAATCTCTGGCCTAGGTAACTTACTTCTTTGATGCACAGCCATCGAGTCTACCACTTTTCAGCAGCAATACTGTTTCAATTTAGGTTTTTGTAGAGCCAGTGGCATTAGCTGTGAAGCTGAGCTGAGCGATGTCCACATGGACAGAAAACACCACAATGACCCTTTAATGATCTAGCAGCACCTCATCCACTTTTTCTGTTTACCAGTTTGTCTGATGTATGGGGTAGAAATTTCTGGGTGTTGGTGTGCTCATTCATCCTTTCTCCAAAGAAAGAACATAAAAAGGGTTTCTCAATCCTTTATAAGTGGGAATGATCTAGACATTTACTAATGCTCAAAGCAATCATGTCCTTTCTCACAATCAAGGTGGCCAGCTGTCATCAGATGTAATGGATGTCAAGAGAAAACCACATCTAGGATATAGTCTCATCATTCTGCACTTATTAATCCCATCACCTTGTGTTTTCAAGGGACTTTTTCTCAAAGAGATCAGAAACGTCCAAAAGAGAGGTAGACGTCCTGATCTCTAGCTATAAGACAGAATACCTGAGACGCAAAAAAGAAAAGATTTATTCTGTGCCACAAGGGTCAACATGAAGCTCAGTGCTCTCTTCACTGAACTGTGGTAATACCTCATCTCTTCTCATAATTCTTCCCTAGTAGCAGCAAATGCCTTTCTCAACCAGTGGAAGTCACCAACGCAGGAGTCCGAGGAGCATCCTGGCCTTCCCAGACTCCTCAAAGGAGGCCTAGGGTTGGCCCTTCTGCTTCCCTTGGGTTGAAGTGTGAGAGGGCAAAGGAGAGGGAATGGAGAGACCGTGAACACACACACAGAAGGGACTGTCTCTTGTCTCCTGGTCAGTGGGGCCGGTACAGGGTTCGGGCGACACCAGCCGTGTCTCCAGCAAGAGCACGATGTTTCTTACCAAGAAGGAGCAGAAGAAGATGAAAGAGACGAAGTAAACATAGGCCAGGTCAGTGCCACAGCGCTCATTCTCGTTCTGCCCTGAAGGCGCAGTGGTGTCGGGCTCGCAGCCTTTCTCCCCGAGGCACGACAGCATGATCTCCTGCCAGGCTTCCCCTGTGGCGCTCCTGAGCCCAAAACACATTCTGGTTAGATGGAGCAGGTCTGCGTGTCCTACCTCTTCCTCAGGCCTCTTTTCCAATTCACCCATTCGTTTTCTTACCAAAGGTCCAACAGGCTCACTTTTTACCCCAATTTGCCCTTCTAGTACTTTCCATGCAGAGGAGAAGGCCGATGAGGTTTCTCATGAGTTCTTTCACCGACCCACTGCCTCTCCATCTAGCAAAGGATCTCTGCTGATGTGGTAGAGAAGGTGGCGGGACTCTAAAATCCCACATAAATCTAATTCAGCATGGAAGTGGAATTTGGCTACAAGAAATTCTCTTCAGCACCACTTTCAGATTTCTAGAGCGTGTGTTAAGGTTGAAATGTGTAAATTAAATGCTACTACGTCAGAGATACTGATGAAACTTTTTCATATCAAATGGGCAGTTAGATAAAAATTGCCCCTTCAGCTGGGCGTGGTGGCTCACGCCTGTCATCCCAGCACTCGGGAGGCAGAGGCAGGAGGATTGCTGAGTTCGAGGTTTGCCTGGGCTCTATAGTGAGCTCAGGGCCAGCCTGAACTACAAAGCGAGACCCTGTCTCAAAAACAAAACAAAACAAAACAAATTGCCCATTCCCTGTTCTAATGCCTGTTCAGGTAGGAGCGGAAGAAGCAGGACAAAGAGACAAGAGAAATGGGAAGAGCAGGTTGAATAATTATCTCCCTCCATTAACAGGACTCCCGCTATGATAGTTTCACATCCAAGTACCTGAAGAGTAACATGAGGGATCCAAAGAAACTCCGGAAATTGTTGTGCCGGTTGATATGACTCTCCTCATCTAACTTGATGTTTCCAAATACCTGGGGGAGAAAAAGAAGAAAAAGCAGTGAGCACGAGCCCTCCTGAGTTGTACGCTGTGTCCAGCATGTGGCCTTTAGATGCACAGGCAGGGCTAATAAAACTACATGTGTGATTTCCTGACAGTCTATCCCTGGAACAGACAACTCACGCCCAGAGCGGGTGAACACCATGCTGTTGGCCTGATAAGGAGGATGAATTATCTTCCCCCGTGTACCAGTGCAGCAAAAGGGCTTAGTGCTAGTAAGGTCTAGAGATAGCATAGATTGCAAGATCTTTTAATGTCTTTCTGCTTATACATAGATCCTCCTACACCTAATGTAGTCTTTATTTTCCCATGGTACCTGTCACCATGGTACTCAAGTATTTGTAAAATATTGTCCCTAACAAGAATGCAGGGAAGGGCTCACTCTTCTCTTCCTGTCCCTGGTGGTCTTGATGAGAACAATCTGTATTTTCTGAAGATGTCATTTATAGTTTGGGCAGATGCTGCCTGGAATTTGCAAGCAGTTTAGATCAGATTGGATGAAAGATCTCTATCTTCCTTAGTCATTGTGCTGTTCAGAATCTCAGTCTCAGAAGGTTGATTTGTCAATAATTTGAGCTCAGGAAATGGGACATGCACATATCTGCATGCACACATGCAGCCATCCCAAAGTGGCCAAATCTCATCCAAAAGTGGCCATCATGTGGAGACCCAAAAAGTCCATGCAACAGCACAGAGAAAGTCAGGATAAGGGGATATTTGGAAAACGAAAGAGAAAAGAGGCAGAGCTAGCTATAGAGACTGGTTTACTATGCTGCTGCTAGACTGTAGTTATTATGCAAATCCATGTAAAATAGAAGAATTGTTCAAAACTTTATCCACAGTAAATGCGGTTGAACACTCAAGGATAATTTTCAAGTAAAAAAAAAAAATCCATACTTATTGAGAAGGTGAAATTTCTTTTTATTTCTTTTCCCAGTACAGCCTGGAGTCAAGATCACCCCTGCATCCCCTCAAAGACAAGAGCTTTTAGATACATGCTTTATTTCCCTGTCCATGCTTCTGATATCAGGATATATTCCCACAAGCTAGTGTTGGTACAGTTGAAGTTTCTCTGGGGTTATTTTTGCAGTCATTTGAGATACTTTTCAATTTATACTTAGCATACTCACTATATCCGAAGTATGCTAAATGGAACACATTTTCCCCATAACAGTATTTAGAATGTGCAATTGAGGAACCATCTCTGCCCCCAGCTATTTTGCTCAAGTAACTCCCACTGACACCTGTTTTGGGAATTTGTTCTCAAAACTGTTTTTCAAAACCCAAATACTATTTGTCTCTCAGGGAGAATGGAAGAGGCAGCAGAGGGAGGAATGGAAAGGATACAAAGGTAGAAGATCCCCAGAAACACATGGAGTAACTGCATTAAAAATATCCCACCTGAGCGATCAATCCCAGCTCTGGGTACTCCATGAGAACATCATGTATTATTGTCCTGTTCCAATATCATTTGCTTTTCTTCCTTATTACTCTCTTGACTAAGAACTCATGACTTAACCCATATATGATCCATCACATATATACAACTTACAATACATTCTCCCCCGTGACACTCACAGAACCATCATCAGTTGTAGCAATTATGGTTTTCTGAAACACCCCACCCAATCACAAGCTAGATGAAGGTACGGTGTGATATTCAATATGGTGTATGTGCAGTAGTCAAAGAAACCACAGCTACTTTTATTATTTTTAAAAATAGTTTTCAAATAAAAATGCATGTTTATTGAGAAGGTAGCCTTTATAACTTCTTTTTATTTCTCTTCAGCTTTTCATTAAGTCTTTGTCACTAACTCAAATCTGTTACATTAACAAGGCATGGAAGAGAGGAGTATTTCAAAAGAAAATTCATGAGAACATAAGCTTAAATCCATTCACAGAACTTCAGAACTAGAAAGGACTTATGA
Source organism: Thryonomys swinderianus (assembly GCA_004025085.1). Taxonomy (NCBI): domain Eukaryota; kingdom Metazoa; phylum Chordata; class Mammalia; order Rodentia; family Thryonomyidae; genus Thryonomys; species Thryonomys swinderianus. The sequence continues at coordinate 3,037 of PVIC010012837.1, read as the reverse complement.
TGGAATCTATCAGCTCCTCCCCTGTACTGGTGGAGGGAGTTAAAGTCCAGAGAGGGTCAGTGACTTGATTAAGTTCACACAGCTTGTCAGTGGCAGAGCTGAGGTTGAAATCCTTACTTCTAACAACTGTAATCACACATTTCTTCCTATATGTAGCAAGTTACTCCTTTCTTCCATCTTTGGAGTTTTCTGAGAAGGTATTTTCTTCCAAGAAGCCTTTAAAATCCAAAATAATGTTTCTTCTCATAGATACTTTCACTTGCTACTTATGGCTTTTAAAATTTGACTTTTCGTGTTTTTATTTGTATAGATCTCTCTGTTTGTGGTGACTATATTGTGCATATTCTCTTTTTAGTAATAAGCATGAGGTTACACATGGTGCTTGGTCTCTGATATGGACCAGGCTGGGAATTGTCAACAAAAGTTAGGTCACAGCCGAAATGGCACTCAAGTCTCTGTGGAGTGGGAAGCGTGCTCTTCCATCTTGGAAAGGTGTGTAAAGGTTATTGAGAAGATGATGATTTCATTTCTGAACAGTTCTTACCTTCCACTGAAGGATCAAAGAAGCAGCTGGATGTGCCTGTCTGGTGCTAGGACAGATGGTATATAGCTAAGAACACGGACTGTGAAAGAGGCAAAACTGAGTTCAAATCCTAGCTCTTTCACATACTCTGAGAATTTGGATATATTTAAGCTACTTAACCATATTAAGCATTGTATCATTCCTGAATACATTAGCTGTATACTTTACATTCATGCTTTCTTTTTGTATTCCTATCTATGTATTTATCTATGTATCTGTGTATCTATCACCTATCTTTTTGCACATATGCATAAATGGATGCATTTGGCATGCTTTGGCACACCAAGAAATTCAAATAATAGAATTATTATCATTATCAGTAGTAGGTTAGAATTGTTATCCTGGTTTATTCTAGACGTGTTATTCTAGTTTGTTTTGCTTGAAGATGAAAAGGAATAAGAACTATTTGGAGCACGGACAAATAGAACTTCATTTAATTGAGTTTGCATTTGGCTACTGAAGAATGTTTCAATTCTGAGATCAAATTGTGGCGAGTAAAGAGAGACTTAATTGAAGTTATCAGGCCTGTCTGTCTTCAATTTCACCAGGAGTTCAACTCAGCTGACATCATCATTAACCCTTAATGAAATATCCCCTATGAAGGAAAACCCACTGCTTCTCCATCAGGTCTTACATGTTTTGATACCTGATATTCTGGTATTTTTGGAGAACAAAACTTTCCAGTAGTGAAGTTAAAGGAAAAACGAAACTAGGAAATGCAGGCAAGAAGACAGAGGGGCAAAAGATGGGTATTTCCGAGATGCTCCGGAAAGGGCTGATGAGGCAACAAGCTTAGTTTGGGAGATAGAGCTGCGACTCCAGGTGGCAGACACCACTGAGAAGGCAGCTGGCAGCCTAAAGGCAGCCAGACTGCCTGGCTGCGGAAGACTGTCCGCTGAAATTCTTTGCTGAGGTTTAGTCACGATATCTGTAAGCCAGAAAGTGAGCCCTCCTAAGAAGAGCAGAAAGCATGGGTTTCCAGTAATACAGGTTCACAGGAGGTGGGGCTACTTGCTTATAGATTTTTAATGGAAGTTCATCCACCACAAATGACTACTGTTCTAGAAGGAGCTTTTGTGCTCTTCTGGCTCAGTGGGTCTCTAGCTACCTGGACAAACATCCATGGCAAGGATCTGATCTGATCCTGAAATCGGAAATGGGAGAGGATGTAGAGAACCATGCTACATGGCCCCTTAAGAGACATATCAGTTGAAATGTGGCCTCTGGGTCTCCTTAGGATGGGCAAACTGCCAGGAACTCTATGAGGTATTTACCGCGCTGAGTCTTCAGGCATAAATCTCAGTTAGTCAAAACTTTCCAGATGCCTTTGGTACTACCATATTCATGAGAATAAATGTGGAATACTTTTTAGATGAAGTCACACCATGACCTGACAGCCTCAAACCAAACCACCCTGAAAACCTGGAGAACCAGTATATATATGAAATCATCAAGGTCAGACTTCAGCAGGCCCTCAGGAGAGCACCGTTAGGCAAGAAGCAGTTCCCTCAGTTTTGCATGACCAAGTGGCTAGGCCCGATAGGGTCTAGGTAACAGCCGTCCCCATCATGACCAACATATCAACTCACCTGCATCCCAATGATGGCGTAAATGAAGAACAACATGGCAATTAAAAGGCAGACATAGGGGAGGGCCTGGAAGGAAAGCAGAGAGGGTCATTTTTCAAATGGAGGCAGCTTCCACGGTCAACAACCTGCGGTAAATGGCAGGAATTCTATGGTAGTTCACACAGAAGCCTGGGACTGTCTGTCCACTGAGGCCATTGTTTGGGGTATAGTACTTTTCCAGATGTCCATATCCTTTGACAGATATATCAACAGCTGGCCACAGAGAGGATTGTAAATTATCATGTGTGACAAATATTCACTCATTCAGAAATGCAGCCCATATCTCCAAGGCAAGCTTGGAAAACTTTCTGGGCACAAGATTTATCTCACTTGGCGCATAGAGGATTAATAATCTGAGCAATTGTGATGCAAATTACATAGCCAAGAATCCAGCTTTGGCTTCCAAATCCGTGTATTTCCCCTTCCCACTCTCACATATAGTGTGGAAACCATCATGCGGAATCTGGAAGGAAAGTGAAATGAACGAGGTCTCATTTGTTTGTCTGTTCCTAGAAGGTTCTTTTATCTTCCGACAAAACATTTTTCAGTGCTTAAACCACCTTCCCTGCAATGCTTCATTATGTTGCATGGAAACATTTCAAAAGCTTCTCAAGCATAAGCCACAGCAAAACTCTGCCGTGAAGCCATGTAGCATAAATTCTACGTTGTGCATATAAGCTGACTGCCATTTTGGGATGACAGCTCATCCACAGAGGATGGGGGCAAGTGACGGAGACACAAGGCAGGGAGCTGCCATGGCTGGCAGGGGACAGGTGCAGACATAAGGAAGTTGGATCTTTAGTTTATTACAGACCACTGAACTCTT
>PVIC010012836.1:0-38989 GCA_004025085.1 Thryonomys swinderianus | reverse complement strand
TGGTGGCTCATGCCTGTAATCCCAGCGCTCAGGAGGCAGAGACAGGAGGATTGCTGAGTTGGAGGCTTGCCTGGGCTACATAGTGAGCTCAGGGCCAGCCTGAACTACAAAGCGAGACCCTGTCTCAAAAGAAAAAGAAAAATATGCTGCCATTAATAAGAATTAAAAGCCAAGGTAAAAGTTCTAGGTTTTAATGTGGCAAAGTTATTGATGGCTTTCAAATAATATTTTCATTTAATTGTGTCTTTTTCCATGCCTATTTAGCACTTAGTACATGACAGAAAAATCTATAAAGTTTAAACTAAAACTTGTACTATACCAAGAAAGAAGAAAAAAAGAACTGTTACTCATAGAGTACAACTAAAATTAATGATTCTTTGCTTGTATTAAGAATCATGGTAGTCAGTCATTCAATCGCCTAAATATTTGATCCCAGAATGACTGCCTTTGACATAGCTTCAAAATTGAGATTCTGCCCCTAGTGCCATCATTCTACCCTTTCCATGTGTTTTTCTGGGAAATGCAGCCGAATACTAATGATGAGTAATTGGGGAAAAAATGGTAAATCTCTACTGAATAGCTTCTCCAAGGAAAACATCTAATGAGTTCATTAATAAAACTAGATTGTGAGTGTTTATGTAAAATGGCTCCTTTGCATTTTTACATAGTTTTGGAGAAGTTCCAGATTTTTTTTTAATTGAATTCTTTATTGGTACAATTTATATACATCTCAAAATCACATATAACATTGGGAAATTTGTACCAGTATATGCCACAAGTTAATTCTCATTTTTACCCATATCCCTACCCACTCCCCCCTCCTCCCCCCTTATACATGCTCTTTTATTTTCTTTCTGTATCATATTTATTCCTTCCCCTCAGATTTGAGCTTTGACTAAAGACAGATATGCAGAACTCAGTTTAGGACAGCTGTACTGAGCCATTTAGAACTAAAGGAGGAAAAGGCGAGAGATGGAGCAGAGCAACACGTGGAGGGGTGACAGAAGCCAAGGCTTCATAAGAAGCAGCTCCGTAGCCTAAGAGAAGAGTACAGGGCAGGTCAGTAGCACTTCAGGGCAGACAAGGCAGATTATGGTTCTAAGAAACCAGCAGAGACTCGAGCCCTATTAGTACCAAGGAGAGTTCCAAGTAAGTCTTTGCTCTTTTCCTGCTGATTGGAGACTTACATCTTGAGCAATTGGCTACACTCGCAACCAGAACTATTGTCCTCACTGAGAATTTCTCAGTCAAAAGTAAAATGCTTAACAGCTTCAAGAAGTGACTATTCTACCTCTTATACACAAAATTTTATTTAAAGCTTCCCATAAACAGACCAACCCTTTGTGCCGCTTTGAGGTTGAGGAAGTGGTATGTGAAGCCTCTGAGAATAAGCAGAATTCACCTCATTCTCTCCTTAAAGAAAATATATATGAGTCTAAACCACAGTGACTAAAGCACACACCTGAAAGGGATTCCTTCCAGTGGTGGTCTTCTCCTTCTCAAACTTCAAAGGCTTCACCATCAATCATTGGTCAGTTAATTATCTTCTTAAACATCATGTTATATATTACAATTTTTCATTTACCACTTGAATAATTTATTATAATTTTAGTTTGCATCTTGGTCTTATCAATATAATCATGAAAAATATTAAGGACACTTGTAGCATTGTGTTCCAGGCTTTGTGCATAGAAATCATCCTGTGAATATCTGTTGGTCTTATTTTAAATCTTTAATATATCTTAGAGAAGTTTGTTCTCTGATTTATTACATAGTTTAATTATTATGAAATTCCCAGGTCTCTGTAAACCTTGTATTGTCCTTTTATCCATAGTCACAGAAAACATTAATGATGAATACATAGCATTTAATTGTAGTGAAAATAGAATTCATTCAATCAGCCAAAAGTCAGGAACCAATTGTGATTTAAAGAGAGACCAAACATTTTATCAGTCAAAACAGTCGCACAGGCTACCTTGTGTGAGCAGAGCACCTACCCATTCCTTTAACCAACAAACAGTCAGCCAACTCCAAGGTGACTGACACGATAAATTAAAACTGTCCTGACTCTTGCTTTCAGATTAAAAAGGGAATAGTTCAAAGTCAGGAGAAACAAGAAAACTATGTGTTTCTATTGCTGCTCTAACAAGTTATTGCCAATTTTGTGACTTAACACAACATATTATCCTACAGTTAGTTCCAGAGGTCATAAGTTTGAAATGAGTCTGGTGGAGCTGAAATCAAGGTATTGGCATTGGATTCATTTCAGAGAGTTTTATTGTCCTGTCGCTTGTCCTCTAGGACCTTACATCTGCCAGGGTAGCAGCAGCAGAAAGAATCCTCTCCTACCTAGTTATTCTGGCCATTGCTTCTATTCTCTAGTCTCCTTCTCTAACTGTCCCCACCTTCTGGTCTCCCATTTTCTAGAAACACTGAGTCTACCCAGGTAATCCCAGATAATCTCTCTGTCCTGCACAATGAGAGAGTTAGTCAATAAATTCCACCCACAATCTTAATCATCTCTTGCTGAATAACATATTAGATGTGCTCCAAACATACAGTGAAGTATTAAAAGATTTTAAAAATATATTTCAGTAAAAGACACATCACCACTGACCCCCTGAAAATACTCCCATTCTTAGAACACACTTATCCCATCATTTTGCCACTTTCCCAAGCAGTTCTCAGGGCCTTCTTTTCTGATAGCACCTTCAGCTGTGCTGAATCAAAATCCTGGCTCTGTTCAAAACATTACTCTGTGTGGTCATTTTAATCTTAGAGAAGAGCCAGAAGTTGCATGGTGCCAGATCTGGTGAATAAGGTGGAGGAAGATGCACGATAATGTTTTTATTTGAAGGGAATTGTGGTAAATATTTGTATTAATTTGGGACATTGAAGCAATCATGGAGACACTCACTGAAGAGGACCAGCAGTAGTACTTCAGAAAGGTGCACAAATGATGAGCTAAGCATGTCCCACCGGAGGGGCAGCATTTTGAAGGGAATTAATAGCACCGTGTCTTTTGCTGGGATAATTTTATTTTAAATTTCAACATTCCCCATACTTTTTGATCATACCTTGCAACATCGTCACGGACCCCAGAGATTAGGACTCGACTTCACTGGGGAGATTTGTAATGGAACCTTTTAAAGCAAAAGAAGCACCGCTTCCTATATTTACTGTATCCCAGCCCTTCTGGGGCAGGTCAAGGGTTTTTTATTTGAATTCATGTACTGTACAGTCTAGGAAAAAAGATATTCTCTTTTCCCATTTTGTAGGTGGGTGAAAACTAGAGTACATCAAGCTTATGTCAGCTGCCTTGTGTTGCATAACTGCCAAATAGGCGTTCTGAATTGAATCTCAAGACTCTTTGATTCAAAGATCTCCCCTCTATCTCTCTCACATGTTGTCTCCTCAGCACTAAAACCACTTAAGCAACTGGCCATCTATCATAGATATTGCCAGCAATATATGTTGTATGTTGACCAGGGTGTTCTAGAAAATCACCTACAACTGAATTCTGAGTCAACTGGCTTATTAATTATTAGGTAGATATATAGTTTCTCCCTTCAAAGATAATACAATCTGGGTTAATAAAGTATGCAACATTAAAAGAAAATCAATAACATGAAAAGATAAATAACTGTTTAACACAAATACTAAGGAATTGCAGATTTAGAGACAAAAAAAATGGATCATTTGAAGCAGAAGTTTTGCTTGTGGATGATTTGGCCTTGGTATGGAACCACAGAAAGAATTTTAATAGCTGGAACTGGAAACTGTAGATTAAATGACTAAGGCATGGGCCGGAGGGTTAGCTCAGTGGTTCTGGCGCCTGCCTCGCAGGCACAAGGTCCTGAGTTCGATCCCCGGTAACCACATAGAATGCTGGGCATGGAGACACACCCACCAACAATCAACACCGCATACCACAATGCTGGACATGGTGGCTCACGCCTGTAATCCCAGCACTCGGGAGGCAGGGACAGGAGGATTGCTGAGTTCGCAGCGGCTTGCCTGGGCACCATAGTGAGCTCAGGGCCAGCCTGAACTACAAAGCGAGACCCTGTCTGAAAAGCAAAAAAAAAAATGACTAAGGCACATCCCTGACACACTTAGAGAACCTGACTGGACCCATCACTCATGAACAGAGGGTGACTGGGCATCTGAGAATGTGCCAGTGACAGACACGCAAGGAAAGACAGAAAATGGCAAAGAAAGCTACTAAAGGGTGGACTTCTGCATGAGAGTTAGCAGAGAGCTAATGTGCTGTTAACAACTGCTTTTCAATAAGTGGTTTGAGATACCATGTAGAGTTGTGAAGAGATGAGCTGAGAAACTTCTGCAGTGAGCCAGGATGGACGCAGTGGTAAGGGACTGGACAAGGTTGAAATGCTGGAGGCAAGAGAGACACTTTGTGTAGACAAATGGCACGGGCTGGAGAAAAACATTTTGTATGAATGCAATTGATGGGCCTGCCTCTTAAGCTTAGAAAGCAGAGCAAAAACTCCATCAACACAAAGCTCAGGCATCTGATTTGAACTGACTTGGGTGGCATGTTCTTGAAAACAGTTCTTCCATGGTGGCTTTAATGTAAAGTATCCAAACTGAATCAAATGGAAGGATTCTGGCCAACTGTTCTCCTTTGGGTATGCCAGGCCAGTGTCCTCAAGTCCTCTAGTTTTTGACAAAAGCCTGAAATTGAGACATTCATATAAGATGTCAAGATCTGATTTTTGATCTTAGCCCATAATGAAACTTTCAAACAGTGTGAGTCAATCCAAATTTGGCCAGGAGCCATCGCTGCCCTGAGACCACAAATAACCCAGCAGAGAGATGATCCCCTGTAAGACAAGGCGGCAGCTTCCCAAGACTCCAAACCTACTGTCTTCATCCTTGGATTCCCAGCTTCCAGAACCCTGAAAAGTAAATTTCTGTTGTTGAAGCCAGTGTGTCTGTGATAAATTGTTACATCAGCAATAACTGACTAATACAGGCTACACAAACCAACTCTGTTTTTTTAACAAATTGAGAAAGCAGGAGGATCACTGAGGCAGGAAGTTCAGAAGATTGAGCCCAGCCCAGGCAATGAAACAATTTAGCCACCCCCTGTCTCCAAATAAAAAATAGGAAAAGGCTGGGAATGCAGTCCAGTGGGAAGGCTCTGGGTTCAATTCTAGTGCCAAAAGATATTCCCTTACATAGGGTGTGCACTGCACTGAAGGAGCCCAGGCATGTCTGAGGTCTTATCCTCTGAACACAATCAAAATTTGAGTAAGAAACTCAAAGTGAGTGGGTCTGGGCACAGGTAAGAGTGGTGGTCCTTCAGAGCTTCTCTGCTGAAAAAAGAGAAAGATGAGAAAAGAGAAAAAGTCAAAGGGAAAACTTAGCTCTCTCAAGATCTGAAGTGCTTCCATGAAGTCCTGGTGATTTAGAAGCAAATGACAGTGGGGTACATGAGGGTACACAGGAGAGGTGGAAGAATTACCACAGCATGTGTTCAAGTCTAGACCAGGAGACCAACCCAGCACAGCCAGAGACATGAGGAAGATATTTCCTAAATGGGGTCAAAGGTCAATTTCCCAAAAGTTATGACAACTGACAATTAATAGCTATGCTTTAGCTTGTGCACTAAAAGCCTAACCATGTCTGTTCCTGCCTCCTACAACACTGTTCCCTTTTTTCACAGACTCAGATTCTAGCCTTTATTATGTTAGAAAAGAATCACATTCAAGCCCTAGAACTACAAAATAGAGAGACAGAGAGAGGGAGAGAGAGAATGAGAGGGAGAATGAGAGGGAGAGAGAGAGGGCTGGAGATTTAGCTCAGTGGTTCCAGCACCTGCCTAGCAAGCACAAGGTTCCTGGTTCAGCCAGGTGTGGTGGCTCACACCCACCAGCAATCAGTACCACATACCACAAATGCTTGGTGGCTCAATCCTGTAATTCCAGCACTCAGGAGGCAGAGGCAGGAGGATCGCTGAGTTTGAGGCTTGCCTGGGCTACATAGTGAGCTGAGGGTCAGCCTGAACTACAAAAGGAGACCCTGTCTCAAAAAAAAAAAAAAAGAATCACATATGTATTTATTAAAAACCTACAGTGAACACATTATAAGACATACTGCAAAACAGGATCTTTCAGAGAAAACTAGGAACGCTTTCATTTTAAACTTAGAAATTCTGTTATGGCACAGTTCTTCCAAACAGACTTTCCTTCTGCCTGCATCCCCAATTCTAAAGTGTACATCTTTGATCCACAAGGCCAATCATCCCATGGTAAATCAGAATAAGAATGAGCAAGCCTCAGAAGTAAGCATCCAAGTGACCCCTGAGCACACACGCAAGGACAAATCTTCAGGTGTTCTTTCAATGCAACATCTGCCCTGATGATGTCAAATGCCAGTCTTCTGCTTTATTACTTAGTGAGTTACAATTGCACAGGTAAGTCGATTGTTACGTAAAAACTTGATAACTATCCCCTGTACTGCGTTATTAAATTGTACCAGGGCACTAAGTGCTAATGAAACCAAACCACAGACCTTCTTATTGTTAAATAAATGAGTTAGAAGATGCCACTTCCCTCTCCACAGGATTCTTTCTCAGAGACTTTTAAAATGGGGGCACTAGAAAAATCTTAAGACTGTAAGAAAACCTAGTGGATGCTACTTTCCAGGAACTGCATTTACTATAGAAAATAAGGTAATGAGTTTACAAGATTAAAGTGGAAAGATCACTAGGACAGCTTACACTTGTCCCTGAGCTCCACTTTGCTTCTGTAAATCGGATCATCTGTGTTTGTAAAAAGAACTCGAAAATAACAACCGTGTCTGAGGATCAGTGAGAAGATTTAGGCCCTTCCTCAGGCGTAATCCACTCCTCTCCATCTGGCGGACTGGCTGGAGGAACTTGGCGCAGGGACAGGGCCCGAGGCAAGGTTTCTTGATTCTCGACTGCTGGGACCCGCAGACAAGGCAGCGTCACAGCTCTGCTCCCAACAGGGAGACACCCCCCCTCCCCAGCAGCGAGCAGCGCGCGCACGATCTCGTCTCCAAAGCGCATGCGCTGAATTCTCCACTCCTGCTTTTCACTTATCTCCACCAAACAAATCGGAAGTCTCTACTTCCTAAAAGTTCTTCATTCTACTGAGAATTGGAGAAACATTTTCCCAGAATGTGTGAGGGTTTTTCCGAGCTCTCTGGGGGGGAAAAGAAAAAGAAAAAAAAAGAAAAGAACATTTCAAAGAAGGATGCTTTTGTTTGTTTGTACTTTCTGCCTGCCTGTCTGTTTTGATCTTAGTTTGCTTAATCAGTACAGCATGTTGAAACGTCTGTTAGACCAAGTTCAACTCTAAACATAGTTATTTAGAAAAACTGCTTCCTTGCACATAGGCATCAAAGAAGAACAGGTTCATCAAAGTACAGGGTGTGGGGAGGATTCTCCTTCTCCAGGGAGCTCTGGGTCTGACTTCATCAGCACTTTTACTCCACAGCATCGCCAGGCCCACCCCACTTCCAATGAGCATACCAAGTTGAAAGTGAAGGTTTGGATGAGTCCTTTCTGTTGCTGTAGGGATAGTCGCCTGTCTACAACCTCAAAGACAACCTTACATCTTGTGGAATGTAAATATATTTCAGATAAGACAGAACTGTCCTTTAAATAGCAGACATGCTGTAACTTCTCACCATGTTTGATGCTCTATGACATGTTCCAAAAAGAGCAAAACACATTTAGAAAAAAAAAAAAAGGCAAGTGATACCCAGAAGAGATATGGTTTCTGAACACGAGCCATTGCAGTTGGGACCATTTCCCTTTTTTATTCTTTGACCACACCCCTCGTACTCCAGGGAAACAAGAGATAAGACTCCTGGGAATCTTCCTTGTGAAACTTTAGCCTGTCCCCAGGCACGTGGAACTCCTAAACTTTAAAATACTTCCATAATTTAATTCTGTTGCCATTTACTTCTTAATAGATTTCTCTCACTAGTCAAAAACTAACTTCCTAGAACTGCCCATATTTGAAGATTCTAGTTTCTTCTAGCCTGATTTTTCTTACTGTTCTTGGACACTCTAAAGAGAAAATATACTTGTGCAGATCAAGACATACTCCCATTGGCCTATTACGTACAGCATTAGTCCATTGAGACTGTGCAGAAGCACAGCAGCTGCTGACTTCAGGGCAACTTTGTGTGGATGTTACTTGAGAATAGGCTTCGGAAGTAATCAGCACTAACACCTTTGACGCTTCTGTGCAACTATTCAACCTTTTCAACTCACAGTTGTCCTATTTGTAAATATACCAATTATGCTGATTGCTGATTATACATTGTATACTCATATAGAAATATCACACTTTGCCTATAAATTTGAATGGTTATTATTTGGTAGTTAAAAATAATTTTTCCCCCCAGCAATGTAACTCAGTGGTAGAGCACTTACCTACCATGGAAAAATAAAATAGGACAAATCCAAGTCACTATGATACCCAGATGTCCTTGGCTTCTCCCTTTCTCCTTTCTCACTTTCTATACCTAAATATTTTATTACAGGAAAGTCAAAGAAAATCATCACTGATTTTGAGTCATCATTGTAACTAGAATATTGGTAAAATCATGATTTCATAAAAAAGGAGACATCATTACCCTACTAGATACTAAAAACTTTCAAGTCCCAAAAATATAAAGTGATTAAAATTAGAACAAATACCTACAACCTTACAACCCATTGTTGTTATAATAAATGTGGAATTAAAATGAATATATAGCCTATTTTTAAATGAGTTGCTACAGCTTAGATCTAAAGTCCTCCCTGACATCTCAGGTGTTCAGAATTGAGGCTTTTGGATGGCATTTGAATCATGGGGTCCTATATCCATCAGTATATTAGTAGTCCATTGACAATTTGGCACCTGAATGTACTATTAGGAGATAGACCCTGATTGGTAGAAGTGAAACCCTGAGCACGTGACCTGAAGGAGTGTGTTCTTGTCACCAGTTCCTCTCTTCTTTCTCTGCTTCCGGACTGCTGTAGGTTTACTAGCTTTCTTCTACTGTGCCCTTTCACTATAAGATTTCTGCCTTTCAGCCATGGACTGAATCTTCTGAAACCATGAGTTGGAACAAACCTCTCCTCCTTTGTATGGCAAGTGTCAGGTATTTTCCCCCAGCAACACCACAGTGACTAATACAAGAGTGATTTCTTTACACTTACACTCTGTTCCACTAGCAATGCAAGCTTACTATGTAAAACCTTTTTAACCAAAGAAACAAAAGGAAAAAATCACAACAGGGTAGAGAAAACTCTGACTTATTATCTTGTACTTCCTGTTTCACATGATACATATAGAGACATAGATATATCACGTATATACAAAGTTGTTTCACTGTGTTACATGTTGTATGTGTTCCTGTTTCTTCTCATTATCAAATGTATCCTATGCTCTGTTCTAAGTTTCAGAAGTTTATTTAAGATAAATGAACTTATGTAATCTTCATCCCAAAAATTCAGTATTGCAAGACAATTTATAATATCTCCATTTTACAGATGAGAAAATAGAGTCTCCTGGAAATTAAATCAGTGACAGTTTACCATGAAAATATTCATTTTTTTAGGTTCCATTCAGACGCTACCATGAAAACAGGTGATATTTCCTTCATATTCGTGTAACCTTAGCAAGCTGATCACTTTATGTACATTTACTAGGATGACAGGTGGATTTGGCAAGTCTGACCACATTTCTACTCTTCATTCTGGGAACCCTGTGCATCATGGCCTTTGTTTAACTCTTCTTGTGTGTCATACATTAAGATGTCTCTATTCAGCAGTTCTTTTTTTTCAATAAATAAGGAACTGGCGTATTATTTGTGCATCTATAAGTATCTCCCTTCACTAATGGTTTTAAATCTGCTAAATATAAAGCAGTATCAACTTTTTCTTTCACATATCAAGATCCCAAGATCCACAAATAGAAGGAAAATGTCAAGGACCGGGCACCTGGCTTAGTTCTTTTGTTTTTCACCTAATTTTTTTCTGCATAAATTCTTATAGTCTCTCTGTCTCCATCCCTGTAACTCAAATGTTAGACAGTTCTCTTTTCATTTAATTAATTTATTTTAATTTAATTTACTTTGAACATGATGAGCTCTTTGGATCTGTTTGTTCATTCTTTTTCAACTCAGGAAAGTTTTACTTAATTATATATTTGAATAATTCTCCTTTTCTAGCTTTTTTTTTTCTAGGAACACCTGTGGTTTTCAAGCTGGCTCCCCTTTTTCTCGCCTTCCTACATATCATTTTCTCTTGTTGCTTTCAAAACACTTGCCTTATTCTTCTTCATCCTTATAAAATCTCTCCAGTGTGTCTTTTTTGATTGATTGTTTATGACACCTATTTATTGTAACTTCACTTTTCCTGTGTATTGGTTCACTTCCTTCATCTTTATATTTTCAACAGTATCCTTCTAATTTTACCCAACTTCAGTCTCACCTAGTATAGATTCCTGGTTCTGTTGTATGGGCACCTTGCCTGTCTTTTCCCTTTTATTTTTTTCATTCTATAGATGATGGCAGTTTTTCTTTTTCTTTTTTTTTTTTTTCTTTTCAGTTCTGTAGTAGATCTTTTTCAGAGATCTTCTGTGAGTTGGTGTCTTCTGAATAATGCTTCTCCTATATTGTATGTGTATGTATACATGTGTAAAAACTATTTGTGCACTTACTTTCATATGTGAATGTTAAATATGTATGTTTTGATATGCATGGGAATATGTATCATACACATTATATTTGTGTCTATTTATATTCTGCTTTAAGGAAGAGATCTGTCCACACCTGCCATTCAAAATATAGAAAGTAGGTGGTGAGTTGCCTCTCTTCTCCATCTAGTTGGGCACTGGTCAAACTGTTTTTTCAGAGCCAGAGAGAGAGAGAGAGAGAGAGAGAGAAGGCACATAGGAAGCCTACACAAATTTCCCTTCTCCAGCAGATGTAGTTCTCCTCAATGAGATGGCATCTTCCCAACCCCACTGCTTAGCTGTCTAACACTGAACAACAAGAATGCATGAGAAAGTGCAGTCCATCCAGGGTCATTCCTATTTTTGCTTTCATCTGTCATGCTGTCTGTTGTCATGTTCTTTTGCCACCCCCACCTCCTTCCCTTTCTTGGAGTTTTAGTTGGAGATAGAAAAATATGTAAGAGGTATGGGGCTCCCTATGACACCAGGGAAGCTGTTGAATTTTCTGACTGATAAAGACTTGCAGTAGCAGATAATGGAAAATGCTTAAAATGTTGTCATGACAGCCATTAGGGCAGTAGATAGTATCGTTCATACTTCCTGAAACAGATTTTCTTACTTATTATAATTCTTCTAGTATCTGGCAATAGGTGAATGTCAATATTAGGTTTGGATCATGGTATAAATTTTCACCTTTTCTGTAGAAAAAGTAATAAAAATGCAGACAACTGAAACATTCTTGTAGCCACAGTATCACGGGTCTAACAATGAGCAGCGAGAGTGTCTGGACTGTATTGGTGCAGGTCACTCTGCCTTTGAAGTTGGACACCAGTGAGCATTGTCTCAGGGCAGCACAAATACTTTTCAACCAAAACTTCACCAGGAAAAACAGGATATTTTAAGTCTGAGATTCAAACACAAATTAAGAAATTAAAAATTAAAATGTCAACTCAATATTATAAAATTAAAAATTAATTTAGGACTACTTAGACATTTGATGAAATGACAACTATCAACTGACAGTAAATATTCAGTAATGTAACGTGCCCTGAGTGCCTGCAATTGCTGTAAGAAAAGTATCTAATATTATTCAGTTTTATGTATTTATATATACATATACACGCAGTTAGGTCAGCTTAGGAAGCATTATTACTATACTTTACAGCTTATCTCTCTTATGATTGTATACATCTAAATAATCACAAAAATATGACAGTAAGATATTTCTAGACAGAAAAAAAAGCCTGGCTGTCTCAGGTGAAAATTAATATATCTGTGTGAGGCGAGATGTTTTCTGTGGAAATTAAAATGTGGAATGGGCCAGGGGTGTAGCGCGGCTCCTCCCTGGCAGGTGCAAGGCTCTGATTTCAGATACAAGATTCCAGACACAAGAAAAAAAAAACTCTTGGAGTGAATGTACACACACACACACACACACACACATGCTCACATACACACAACCTTTTCTGCAGTCAAGTAAGAGTTTGATCATGTGGACCCTGACACCTAAGCAGATTTGGACCCAGTTCCTTTCTTCACCTTACTTCGATTTTTAATTATCTATAAAGCTAAACATAAGTTCTAATTAAGAGAATCATGCAGGAATCGAAGAAACAAAGTACAAGTTGAAAATTAATTAAGATCGAGTACACACAAAAGCTACAATAGGCATTGCCTCATCTCTCCATTCCCAAGGACATCTCAGTTTCTACAGGGGCAAAGTACAATCTCATTATGCAACTTCTCAGTTTTAATGACTCAAATTTTAGATACAGTAGGAACAAGCTGTAAAACTTCTCATAAGAAATGATCAAGTTTCTTCTCGAGGCAGCAAAACTAGATGCTTATGTGGTAGAGCATTCAAGTACGGTTTATGTTCTCACCTAAACCAAGCATTTTTGCTCTTCCTGAGATCTGACACTAAAAATCCGTGGGGTGAGTTTCAGTATCGTAGGGTTTCTCTTATATGAGAAACTCAAAGCACAAATAAAGAGCAAAATAGAAGGTAGGCACAATAGAAGTAGGGAGGCAGATCTTTCTCAAAGGGGAAGTGGATCAAGAGAGACGAGAGTGGAAAGGGATATAAATGTGACAAAAAGATGAATTAAGTTGTGTTATGTGCACACACCAACTCCACGCAAATAGTGTGAATGCTTCAAGCATGTATTTTTAAGAAAGGAAGTGGGCAGCTGGGGATTTAAGCTCAGTGGTGCCACTGCCTGCCTTGCAACTACAAGGTCATGAGCTTGATTCCTGGTACTTAAAAAGTAACAAACAGGAAAAACAGGAAGTGGATCAAGAGATAAATGACTTGGGGATATCCATTCAGGGATCCTGCAAGGAGCTGGGCACTATGTTCATCTTATAGTTTAACAAATTGGTGTAGGTGTTTGTGTTTGCTATGCATGTTTTAAAATGTATGAAAAAACCTATAGGCTTCATATTCACCAACACATATGAAACCAGAAATTTTATAGAAACAAAATTTAAAAAGGAAAAAAAGCAACACCATTTCTTGGCAATTCACTTCCTTGAAAAGGAAAGGAAGGTTTGTCAGCTTGTATCTAAGCTATAAATCACTATTTACAGTGATCTGAACTATAAATCTATTTTCTTCATGACTAATAGGTAGCAGATGTCTAGAGAGCAGTCTGGTGAGAGATACTGTCCTGCAACTTTATTTCAGAATGCATTTGAAATTGGTGTTAGATCTGAGTTTGTAGAGAGTACCACATTCACACTTTGAATAAGTCTTGGTTATGGGGAAACATTCTGTGCTTTGTGAGATGTTTAGAGCAGCATTCCTTCCCTAAGCTCCTGAACAACCAGTGTGGGAGGAGGAGCCTGCAAATACTCCATTTTCATGTCTGCCCACACTGACTCTTGGGTTCTGACCTCTCATGGGACTGGCACATGGGGAGGAGCCCCCAGAGACTCAATTTACTTACTTGCACACATTGAATTACTGAGGCTGCAGTGCTGGGATTTAGGCAGAGGCCTTCAGGGTGTGACTTCCCTGTGTACCACAATGAAAAACCACCCACTGGAGGAGAGAAGAAATCATGTTGACTACAGACATCGGTGAGTTTGTGGAGTCACTCCTACCTACAGGACCCTGGATTCTTGTAGAGTTCAAGCCTACAGAAGGTCACTGAGCTCAGCTCAGACATTATAACCAGAACCTAGACAGGGGATGACAGCTGTCTCCATGTGACTAGTCAACTCTGATCTGTGTGCTATTGCCCATATTATCTATAGGAAACAGCAGATCCACACTGTGAAAGGCCCTTTTGGTCATGTTTTTGGGTTTATTTTTTTTCTTGTTGTTGTTCTTTTTCTTTCTTTTTTCTGACCTCTCTTTCATTCTTTACTTCTTTACTCTCTTGTTAGTCTGTCCAACTTGGGTTTTTTTTTCCTGTCTCTCAACTGCTCTTATTTCTACAATAGAAGGAAAATAGACTCCTGTTAGTCTGTTGCTGTTGTGTACCCCTGATCAAGGGACCACAAGAAATCAACCCAGCAGCTGTTAGAAGATGCAAAGAAGAATAACATAAGGTTGACTGAAGTCAGGGAAGAAACAAGAGACAATGCAAAAGATATTTTAAAAAAAAACTTCACAAATGTAATGGCAGAAAACACCACAGGAAAAGGAAAAGAATTTGACATACAGGTTAATGAAGTATATAGGTCTTCAAGGAGCCATGATACAAAAATTTCTACACCTAAGCTTATTATAATCAAGATTCTAAAACTTAAGAGAAGGAAGAAATATTGAAAGCAAAGAGAAAATAAATGAATCACGTACAAAGCAAAGCCCATCAGAATCACAGTAGACTTCTCAAAGCAAACACTCAGTTCAAGGAGAACCTGGAGTAAAGTGTTTCAAGCCCTAAGAGAAAACAACCTCCATTCTAGATTGATGTATCCTGCAAAACTATCCTTCTAAATAGACAGAGAAATAAGATGCTTTCATGACAAAGGACACCTAAGAAATTTCACAAATACAAAACCCACACTAAAAACTATTCTAAACAGTATCCTAGAAAAAGACAGTGAGTATCACAATCCCACGAGACCAAATAGAGTGAACACATTGGGCAAAAAGCTGAATGGAAGAGGGAAAAAGCAAAGAAAAAAGAGCCAAGAACTGGAAAACATCATGACAGGGCTAAATCAGTACGTATCAGTTATAACCATTAATGTCAATGGCCTCATATGTCAATGTGCAAAATTAAAAGACAGACTGACAGAACAGATTAAGAAGCAAGATCCAGTAATGTGCTATATACAAGAAACACACCTAACAAAAAAGAAAGCCATAGACTGAAAGTAAAAGGATAGAAAACAGTTCTCCATGTGAAATCAAAAAGAACAAGAGTGAGGGCCAGAGGTTTAGCTCAGTGGTTCTGGTGCCCGCCTTGCAAACGCAAGGTCCTGAGTTTGATCCCCAATAAACCACATACAATGCTGGGCATGGTGATCACACCTACCAGCAATCAATACCACATACCACAGTGCTGGGCGTGGTGGCTTACGCCTGTAATCCCAGCACTCGGGAGGCAAAGACAGGAGGACTCCTGAGTTCCAGGCTTGCCTGGGCTACAAAGCGAGACCCTGTCTCAAAAAAAAAAAAAAAAAAAAAAAAAAAAGAGCAAGAGTGAGTGGCTATTTTATTTTCAGACAAAATAGATTTCAAACCAAAACTAAGAGAAACACAGAAGTACACTACATCCTTGTACAGGGAACAATCCAAGAGGAGGGAATGACATTCATAAATATTTATGCACCTGCTGGGGATTTAACTCAAGTGGTACCACTCCAACCTTGGATACACAAGGGCCTGAGTTTGATCCCTGGTACCACAAAAAAAAAAAAAAGCGCCAGAAACTAGCAGAAAGAATGAATGAATGGGATCTCATCTTAGTGAAAAGCTTCTGCATAGCAAGAGAAACCACCATCAGAGCGCAAAAAAAACCTGCAATATGGGAAAGAATTTTTACCAGCTATCTCTCAGACAAAGCACCAGAGGATATATTTAAAAAAAAAAAAATTTTTAAATCAGCCCCACCAAAGTTAAAGAACCAATTCATAAATGGACATCTGAAGTCAACAAACATTTTTCAGATGAAGAAATAAAGACAGCTAAGAACATATGAAGAAATGTTCAGTGTCACTGGTCATTTGAGGAATGCAGATGAAAACAACACTGAAATTTCATTCTCCACAAAGAATGGCTGCTATCACAAAATCAACCATCAACAAATGCTGACAGGGCTGTGGGGAGAAAGCAACCCTTCGCTGTTGATTGTAATGTAGACTGATGCACTAAGAAGATCATTGTGGAGAGTCCTTAAAACATTAGGATTAGAGATCCCATTTGACCCTATCACCCTACTAGGTATGTACATGAAAGAATTAAAAGACTCATCACAGTGACATTCATGCATTCATGTTTACAGCAGCTCAATTTGTGATAGCTAAATCTTGGAAGCAGTGCAAATGTCCATCAACTGTAGACAAGATAAAGATTTGTGTTCTTTTTTAATAAAATGGAGTATTAGCCACAAAGAATGATAAATTTGAGTCACTTATATTCAAATGAATTACCTTGAGAACATACTCATAAGTGAAACAAATAGGACAGAATGTATAAATACCATATCTTTTCTCTATGAAAAACTGAAGGTGTAAATGAATGTTAAAAAGTATGATAGGTTATGTGAAATAGGAAGAAAATGTGCAAAAGGAAAAGGGAAAGGGTTGATAGAAGAAATAAAGAAGAGAAAGAAAAAATTTAATGACAAAAATGAAGCAGAGCTTATATATATATGAGGTGGGGTGGTAAGGGGCAGTGAGGAGGGGAAAAATAAGAATCAGTATGTGTCATGTACAGGTAGGTACAAATTCTCAATGTTGAATGTGATCATAATGCATGTTTAAAACATACCAATAAAGTTAATTTGAAAAAAGTGCTTGCTGTCCTGTACATCTTTCTTTGATCTGTCTTTCTTTCTTTCTTTCTTTCTTTCTTTCTTTTCTTTCTTTCTTTCTTTCTTTCTTTCTTTCTTTCTTTCTTTCTTTCTTTCTTTCTTTCTTTCTTTCTTTCTTTCTTTGGACCATCCATTGTTTTCATTAAGAAATACATACTTGTTTCATTGGCAATTTTGGAAGGAAACTCTCAGCTCTGCTAGCCCTAGCATCAGGAATTTTTCAAATTCATCTTCTCCTGAATATTAGTAGTTCCCATCATGAATGCCATTGCAAATGTGCCTTTTAGCACACACTCATGTCCTCCAAGACAAAGGCATTTGTACAGGTACCACATGACATATAGTGTACCCTGTTTTTACCTGGAGCTCTACCTCAGCTCTGTAACCAAAGGCAGAGTAGAACCAGATCATCTTAAGAGGACCAATGGGAAGCCCAACAGTTAGAAAGTTGATTCCTATACATTGCATATGTTGTTGCACCTTTAAAGAACCTAAAAGAGAGGTTTCATTTGCAGATGTTCTTCATTTCAACAAGCAAAAAGAGTTATCAAGAACCCCTGAGTAGTTGTTAACAAGAGAATCCAGAGAATAGGAGCAACCTCACCCTTAAGTCATTAAAAGCAGAAGGTGGCCTGGCCTAATACTGAATCATACAGGACTTCTGCTGAAAAGCACCCAGGAAAATGCCCTGAGCACTAGGGTGGAATCTCATTACCTCAACACCATTTTTGTTCTCCTTGAGACTAAGGATACCATGTTGCCTGGTGTCCTCTGTCCTAGGCCTCTGTATCTGATCTGGTTTATCCCAGGTCCAGAGTGTTCTTTTGGGAACAGATGGCTCCCAAGTCAATCTGGGATTGCCTGTTCCCCAGCTGATGACACGAATCTGGCTTGCCTTGGGTCACATAAGACCATGCCAAACCATCACAGAATCTATGCACATCACTAATTGAAGAGTTGGCTGTGAACACACTTTGGAGGGGATTTGAAGCAAGACCAAAATAAAGACTAGAAGAACATGTTCCCCACAAAGCCACAAATAGGTCAATCAGTTTTTAGACAGGAGTTCCCAATATGTTAAAGTAAAGCAACTGTGGCCTTAGGTATCCAAAGCCCAAGGAGCAAGCTGCTGACTAGTCTCTTCCCTTTCTACACCCCATTCTGAACACAAAAACTCTTCAGTTCTACAGGATGGGAGTGACAGCCTTAGGTAACTCATTGCAATCAACCCTTTGTGCACATTTGTAGCAGTCAGGGCCCACGGGCCCAAACTCAGATGTACAAGAAGCAAACTTACTCTATTTTTATAGTAAACTCAATTTTTTATTTGGAATGCCTCATCTTATTGGTGAAGGTGAGGCAGCCAGAAACCCAATCTCACACAGCTCCGTTTGTTTATTCACAGAGATAACTCAGGACCCTATAGGCCTGTGAACCCCAAGACACAGAAGTGATCCAGTATCACCTGTTCTTGTACCTGCTGAGCTATCTGCAGGTCTCAGGTCTTTAGTGACTGATTCACAGAGACATTTGCTGTGAGCTATTTTCCTTGCAGCTGTAGGGCTCCCCTAGGTCCACATCAGAACACCCACAACATAAGGTCATCTGTGACCAAGAGTGAAGAAACAACGTGAGGTTCTTTCTGACCCATGTATCTAAATAGGGCCACTCAGAGCACCTCTGCATGGCAAAGGCTTTTACAAACTAGGAACTTTTTCCAGCAGAGCACTGTACCAGGGAGCAAGAAGTAGGTCCCCTGAGCTCTCGGACATCTTAACAGCGTCCCTTTAGGTTTTGCCTGAGCAAGTTCAGTGGTGCTTCTGAAGACCCTCCCTGCAACTAAACTGTCTTCTTCAAAGCTGGGTCTCTTTTCACATCAAGCCTCACTTATCTAAATGAGGAAAAGTTGGGGGGAGGAGAGAGAGACTCTCTGACTAGTGTCAGTATTGCATAGCTTCGTGTTTAAAACTTATACCAGCCTGGAATCTCAACTATTCAGGAGAGTGAGACTGGAATATGCCAAGTTTGAACATAACCCAGGCAATTTAGCAACTTAAGGAGACCATATTTTAAAATAAATAAACAAGGACCAGAGATTCAGCTTAGTAGTTCCAGTGCCTAGTAAGCACAAGGTCCCTGGTTCAATTCCCAGTAACCACATCGAACAACAGGTGTGGTGACTCACGCTCACCAGCAATCAGTACTACATGCCACAATGCTGGGCATGGTGGCTCACGCCTGTAACCCCAGCATTTGGAAGGCAGAGGCAGGAGGACTGCTGAGTTTAAGTTTTACCTGGGCTATATAATGAGCTCAGGGCCAGCCTGAACTACAAAGCGAGACACTGTCTCAAAAGATCAGTCAATCAATCAATAAACAAACAAACAAGATAGCCCGATGATGTAGTTCAGTGCAAAGGCTATGTGTCCAATATTCAGTATCAGAAAAGAATAAAGAAAAAAAAGCTTTAAAACAAGCCAGAAATTTGGTTACTTTGTTTTCCTTTAGTAGTTCCCATGAGGCATGTCTTGGTAATTTTGGGAGTTAGTATTCTAAACTGTCATCCTACTGCAAAAATTAAATGGTGAGAGGTGCAAAGTGTGTGACCCCCTATCCTGATATCATTTCTATTTCAGATTTTTACACTTCAGTCTTATGACTTCCCTAAACTGCAGATGAATGTAATGCTTGTAATTCTACTCAACTTCTTTATGCACCCACATGCTGATGGCTTTATATTCATAAGTGTTTCTGATAATTAGGTTCACTTAATTATCTGGATCTCTTAACAGTGGCTGGTGACCATACTTTCAGAAAAGAGTCTCAGTTCATGCAATCTCTTTAATTACAGAGCAATAAACCCATTGTGGTTTAAGATACGTCATTTCCAATAAATAAAAGGACAGCTTGTTAACAATACTCAACCACATGTCCAAATGGTAGAAATAAGGCCAGTAGACTCATTTTTGAAGATACAATTTGTTTAAAATTACTAACCAGTAATGTATAAGTCTGCTAGGACCACCTAAACAAAATACTGCAGATGGAGGCTGCTTACACAGCGGGGGGAAAAAAAACTTCTCATAGTTCTGAAGGATAGAAATCCAAGATCAAAGGCTGAACAGAGTTGAAGTCTCTCTCTATTCTTTCAAACTGCACTTTCTAGCTATATCCTCAGGAGACTTTTTCTCATGTGTTCACAGTGCTGGTGTATCTTCTTCCTAAAGGGACATCTGTCCTTTTTCCTATAGCACAAGGAATCTTCGGGGCTTCTTTAAAGGTCTGATCTCCAAATATCATCATATTAGAGGTTAAAATTTCAACATAGGAAGGGGGAAGCAATTCATTATATAACTATACTACATTATAAATCAGTCAGTGATTCTATGGGAAACATACAATATAAAATCTGAATAACATGGCATTTCTACTCTACACAGAATAAGAATAATATGTTTAGAGTTGAGGTGAAGCTCTGTGACAAAGCACTTGCTGGGTACACATGAAGTTGTGGGTTCAGTTGCCACCACTGCCAGAAACCAAAACTAATAAAATTTTAAAATTTTGTTTTTCCAGCTAAATGCTGATGTTCTGAATTGTTTTCCTTTAAACTAACACACAAGCTGAGTCAGCACCCAGCTAAATGCAACACTGATCCCTAATGCAACCTCCAAATGACAGGACAAAAAGCAAACAGCTGGGAAAGCTGCCATCTGAAGATATCCGAAGGTGTGTGGCCCTCTTACATGTCCAGATCAGCCTCCTGTACCTTTGCTGCATCAGTAACAGGTCTTCTCTTGGACAAGAAGTGGCCCCTGTTCATTTTCCTTGAATGGCATCTTTGATTCTTGCATTACAAGGACACATTTGCTTTGAGCCCTGTGTGTCCTGAATCCTATCTGACCACTTTTCTCAGTGATATTTGACAATTAGGAATGCCATAGTCTACATTTTACCCATGATAAAGAACAAAGGGATGAACAATTAGGAGAAAAAGATGTATAAAGATTCCCTCTGATTAACATAAACAACAACAAATACCTCTTTGGAAAATCACATCGTTGAATTAAAAATGATGAGATTCCTCATCTGAAAAAATTGAACACGGAGTGGATCTCACAGAGCAAGGGTTTAGCTCAATAGCATCATGGCTGCCTCACAAGAGCAAGGTCTTGAGTTTGATCCCTGGCATAAAAAAAAATTCTTATAAAAACATTATATGTCAAAAATATTAAACAAACCCAAACTTTTAGCTAAGACTTTCTGTAATTTGGCTGCTCCTCTCCTTTTTATTTCTGAAGAGTCTTGGTACACTGCAACCTCAAAAAAATTAAATAAAAATAAATGTTTTCATGAACCAACTGACTACTGTTTAAATCCTAAGGGTACTACCTAAGAAGGAATATTTAGTTAATAGAGTCTTTCACAGAACACTCACATTTCCTGACCTACCTGTATGAAATTTGATACTAAATGTCACACACACACTCACACAAACACACACGGCATAGAGAAGGCACTTAAGGCAAAGATTGGTTAATCTATCTTTACATGAAGAGTGTGTTAATTTATAACTTAAGTATGTGGCCAATTGGTTGGCTTTCTGCCATATTTAATATCTACCATAAATCTCAACCCTAAGGTTAGTTGATCTCACCTTTCAAAATTAGGCACTTAGAATTTATTTCCTTTGTGAATAAAGAGTAAAGGAAGAGGGAGTGTTTCTGGTTATTCACTTATGTGCATTTTTAATAATATCTTTGTGAATAAAGAGCAAAGGATGAGGGAATTTTTCTGGTTATTCACTTATATGTATTTTTAATGATATCTTTGGAAATATGATTCTTATTCCTCTTGTTCTATTGATTGAAAGGAATTATATTTGGGCTATAAAAGGTGATAAAATCCTGATGAAATTCCCAGATTAGAGAAAAGGGCACATAAACCAAGATTCCTGGGAGGAAGATGAGCATCATTCTGTTACCATTTTTAAAATATGCATGGAAGAAATGATGAACACCTAGACATTAGTCTAGAATGATTTCTTCTACCCACAAAGAGACAACCTACAAATCTCCTCAGTGGCAGCCTCGTCCACCATCCGCTTTTGCACACACAAAAGGGCCTTCCCACAGCTCCCACCAGAAAAGAAATTGCAGGCATGGGAGGATCTTAAAGAACTTTGAGGCTTAGAAGGTTAAAAAGCAAGAATGAAAGTCAGTTAAGAGCGATGTGCTGCCCTGGGACAGATCCCCAAGTGGGACCAGGTTTCTGAGTTCCTGGTACTTATTTTTAAAATAAATAAATGAAAACATCAAGTTCTACTCTAGGAAGCAAAAGGGCTCTTTCCCTACAGTTCATACACATTTTTTTTATTTTTTTATTGGTACAATTTATATACATCTCACTATCACACATAACATTAGGGAATTTGTATCAATATATGTCATTTAAGATTCAAGAAAAACCTATGATTTTTTTCTGAAATTTGTATCAATGGGAAAAGTGCCTTTTACATTCAAAGGCAAAAGTCAAGCCTGTCTTGACATCTATTGATAAGTTACTATATAACAGGTACACGTGAAGGACTTGGTGTGCAGTATTCCACTTAATCTCACTGTAACAATGACCTCACGGGGTAGGTGGGGTTTTATGACTTCCAAAGAGCAACATGGAAACTGAGAGTCTCAACTTCATCTAAGCGGGAAGCAGAGTTTAGTTAAAACTCTGACTGCAGAGCCAGCGTTGTTCCTTGCCGGCCTCCTCATGGCCTTACCATCCTCCCATCCTCCCCCCACGCCCCTGTGATTCAGAATGATCAATAACCTATTCAAACCTCACAATTTCTTGAGGTTAGAAAGTTGCACACTCTCAGTTTCAAGCTAGATCATCAAGTCCTTGAAGCCAATGACTGTAATTTACATTTCTCACATACCAACAAGTTTTCAAGGTTTGGATGAAGTCCCTTGGCTAAGGATATTTGAAATTGCTTGGGAATCCTGGAAGAACACCCAGAAACTTTAGCTTCTGTGAGTGTTATAAAGAGCTCTTCAGAAGCCAGGCATGGTAGCCAGGCTTCAGAAGCCAGGCATTGTCCATAAACCCCATAAACCCCTCCTCTCAGGAGGCTGAGTCAGGAGGAAGGAGTCTGAAAGTACCCAGGATAATTGCCAGATCCTGCCTCAGTATAAAATTTTGAAAGGGCTGAGATGCATTCGGTAGGAAAACACTTGCCTACATGTGGCTTCAGTCCTGAGGACAAAAATAAAAGCTTCTTCAGACAGGACATGAGCTAACTTGGCTGAGAAAAGCCAAGTTGCTCTCTTCCTCAGCCTCCCACCCCACTCCATGATCCATTACACTGCCTGGATCTCTTCTCTTGTTCCTGCCGAAATTCTTTTCCAAGAAAGGCAACAGAAACAATAGCTGCCCTTTACTAATGAATTTATGCTGCCAAAAGGCAAACTTCTAGTGACCTGCTTTGTTTTTCCAATATTCCCAACTTCTCTCACTTTCCATATACCAAGTTACCTAACACATTGCATTTCTATTTTATTAACAAAGGACAGTTTAATATATGCCAACTCTGTACACATAGAGAAAAAAGTCAAAGGTAGATAGCTGAAGATAATCCTTTTTAAAATCTAAAAGGGAACTTCGAGTCCTCAGAGATCCCAAATCCTGTCCAAACCTCTAAAGAAAGTTCTGTCAACTCTTTTGGCGGCCACCATCCACACTTCCTGGCCAGAATTAGCAGCTGCCCCTGTGGAGACAGGTTGCCAAAAATCATAGAGTTCCCGTGGAGGAAACCCAGGGCGTGGGCATCAGAGGGCCTGCCTGGATTCTCACGGCCAGGGATTCTTAGGGTGCTGGCACCATTCTCAGCCTCCACTGGATATGGGATGGCTCCTTCCTGAAGGAAATGATTAAATTAATATGCCATTGGCTTCAATCGTCAAAACCCATGAAATCAAAGTGACCCACTGAAAAGAAATTTTTCATGAATAATATGCCCACCTCTGTTGTTTTTATCATTTTCACTTTCTTCTCCTTTTCTAATCAGACCTACCAACTAAATTTTCTGTATTTTTGCTTCATCTGGCTGGTTTATCATATTACTTTGAAGGAGGGTAAATAATTGATTTGATCCATTACCTCTAATTCTCACTCCATTAGATATGGCCTAAGTTACACATGGACACCAGACAGATTGCACTTTGTACTCAAGTTCTCAAGTAACCTAACCATGGCATGCTTCGAAAGAATTCAAATGATCAATTTAGGGATGCAGAAAAATAGGGACAATAGGTGAATTTACTCTCACAGGGTCCTGGACAACACGCAAGTGAGCATTTGAGTATTTTGAATGCTTTCTACAAATTTAAATCTACATGAAGTGGCTAAGGAACCTGTCATTTCTTTGGCATCCTTCAAAATCAGGGCCTTTCATCCTCAGCCCTCTTTGTTATGGAAGTGACTATTAATAGGTTTGAAGGGTGGCTATTGTGTTAAGTGAAGAGTATCCAGGGGGGAAAATGATTTCCTGTTGGCAGAAGTAAGAACATGAGTGTTAACCTGATTTACAAACCCAGGTCAAGCCCAGTCAACCCACATGCTTGATGAACTATTGCCCCAAATACACTGTAGTGGGTGGAGGTGAGAATGTGACTACAAGTCCAGACAGCACGACAGCTCCTTCAGGCTCAACATTATCTCTCTGTGGCCACTGACTGGTTGCCCTTGTCCGTGAAAGGATAGTTTCAGCAGAAAACAATGGTAATGCTGTTAGTCAGAGCAGTTGAATATCCCAGACTCCGCTGCTGACATGGGTATAGAAGTTTAGTGCAAATGTTAGTAAGTCACCTTCCAGATGCAGAGAAAGGAATCTGTGAGTAACCCAACTGTGCAATAATTAGAGGATGATTAATAAATGATGATGTGCCGCTTGAGAGAAAACACATCCATTCAAAGTCATGATTTTAAATATCCTATAACAGTGAACATATTAAGGGCATTGCATCAAGAGAAGGAAGCAAGGGTTGGAGATTTAGCTCAGTGGTTCTGGCGCCTGCCTTGCAAGCACAAGGTCCTGAGTTCGATCCCTGGTAACCACATAGAATGCTGGGCGTGGTGACTCACACCCACCAGCAGTCAATACCACATACCACAGTGCTGGGCGTGGTGGCTCATGCCTGTAATCCCAGCACTCGGGAAGCAGAGGCAGGAGGATTGCTGAGTCCCAGGCTTGCCTGGGCTACATAGTGAGCTCAAAGCCAACCTGAACTACAAAGCAAGACCCTGTCTCAAAAAAAAAAAAAAAAAAAAAGAGAAGGAAGCAAAAGCAAAACAATATATGATTAGAATATAAACTTCATCAAAAGAAAATGTAATCAAAAGAAAATTTTGAGTGTGCACACGCACATGTGTGTAAAACTCTACCAAAAATCTTAGAAGACAGCCCTCCTAGAATAACAGAAATCTCTTCTTCTTAATGTCTTTTCCAAAATTTCTATAATGAATCTACATTACTTTCTATAGTAATGAAAAAATTATTAAGAACCACTAGAAAAAAGCCAGTGTGATATAAATCTTAATTCTTTCTTGGCTTGTCCCAGTGCTTCTCTTTCCCAGAGATTTCTCAGACAAACCCTATCCTACTTTATCCTGCGCAGTGCCAGTGGGTTTTTCTTTCCAAACTACAAATGCAATTCTTCATTAGAAAAAAAAAAAAACCTGCAGTGATAGTCCATTTCCTTAAAAAAAAAAAAAAAAAAAGAAAGAAAGAAAGAAAGAAAAAGAACCTGGACTCCTTCGTTCTTTGCCTACTTTATAAAACATTCCCAACTTCCAGGTCATCTGTCTTTGTGACCTCCCATCTCCCTCCTCTCCTCCCTGCTACAACCCAACCCAACCCAACCCCCATATCTCTCTTTCTCCACCTCTCTCTCACATACACATGCACACATGCACGCGCACACACACACACACACACACACACACACACACACCAGCAGTTATGAACTTGCACCATGGCTACTTTCCTCACTGACTTCCTCTGCCAAACACCTTGCCCAAATTTGACAACTCAAACTCCTACTCATCTTCTGATGATTATGTTATTTAACCAGGCTGTGCCTTGATTTGCAGAATAAATAAAATCATGATAATACGTGCCTTGAGCAATTGGTGAGGGGTCATATTGTGTTAAGACACACTTGAAACAGAAGCAGTTACTTGCACACCAATGCTTGTAAATGTGACTTAAAATTGAAAAGTCTTAAAATGTACCAATAAAAAGAAATTTGAAAAGTCTGGGTGTCACCCTGCAGCTTCTGCTAGGTCTCCTCAAGCTTGCCCATGTACTAACTACACAGGATGTGTAACTCGGACACTTCCCAGCACTGCATGCACCAGAGCAACCTACCATGACTGTCTTCTCCATAAGTCTGCAGAGAAGTCCAGCTCAGGGACCAATGACCTTGCTCCGTGTAGCATTTCTCCTGGTACATAATCAGCACACAGGAATTATTACCAAACTGAAAGACTCAGAATAAAATGGCTACACATACTGGGTCTGTATGGAGAAACTGGACAAAACTAGACTTTTTTAAATTCATGGATTGAGATCAGATGACACTAAATAATATTTCATTGGGGCTGATAATGGTCTGACTCTTCTTTTTCTTTTTTTGTTAGTCCTTATCAGTTCTCTGGAAAATGTATTGGTGAAACATCCATAGTAGCAGGATTGGCTTTGAAATAGTTCAGAAAACAAAGATCTAAATGAAAGCAGGCAGTGGGTCATGGATGGGAGAAAGTCTTCAGTGTCAGGGGACACGTGAGTCACTGTTCTTAGACTTTTCTCTCTGCTCATGGGAATATTTGAAAATATCCATGGTAAAAGTTAACTGAACATGCTAGCAACAAAGGAGCCAAAGGGTTTCCATAACAACAGCAAATGAAATTTCAAAACCCTAGGAAGTATTCTCAGAAAAGAAAATATATGTAGAAATGTGTTGGCTCAGCAGATGGGCCCCGCCCGCTGTGCAGGGGCCCCTCCCTGTGCAGGTGCTTAGACGGGTCACAAAAGCCCAATCTGATCCTGCAACGCACTGCAGTGTCGATTAGACCTGCTTCGCCTGTGAAATAGATACTGGACATCCCACCTTTCAGGGTAACTACAAACAATAAATAATTAATGGTGATAAGCACCCTGCTAATATAAATGCAAATGATAACCCTTGTGCGGCTCAATTTACATGCAAATGCCTTTTTTTTAATTAATCTATCAATAGTGGAAAATCAATAACGTTGGTGATGAGAAAGTGATTTCCAAAGCTGTTTTGAATTTAAGAAAAAAGATCAGTAAGAGAGTTTCAATGGCTCCCCATACTCCCTGAGGCCTTCGCCCAGGCCTAGGAGTCAGAATCTCCACGTAGATGCTGATTGACTCTGTGACCTCAGGCAGGGAGCACATCTGTGTCCCTGTTTCCCTAGAAAGGGACTGAAGAATGTCCAGGGCAGGGACATCCAGAGGTCATCTAGACCTGAGCAGATGGGGGACAGTCCGTGCCAAGGGGCTTCCAGGGAAAGGATCCCAGTCTCCATTTAAAACTTCAGTCATCCCACTGTCTCCTATTCCAAAGTGCACCTCCTCCCTCAGTTCTCTCTGGCTCCAGCAAAAGCCTCTTTTCTTTGGCCAGGGCGAATAGACAATAGCCAATAGCCATCCTCCAACAGGCCTTTCTGTGTGCATTCATCAGTTTATATCATGTTATACAAACAAAAAAGGTCAGGTCAGGATACATTCTGCCTGGTAGCAGTTTGATACTGAAACCAGAATTACAAAGCATTAACTGTGCAGCATGTGGGGTGATAAGCAATGTCTTTATTGCGTGATGAGCACAAAGTGTCTGTTCTAGTTCCCCTTGCATTAAGCCTCGTTGAAGGGTTGGGCTCCCCATAACACCAATAAAAGCCAAAGTCCTCTTCCAAAGTACTCCTCACTTGAAACACACTTGAGAACTCAAGCACTGAGATTCTTCCGTACCCAAGGGGCTGAAAAGAGTCTTCATTCTGGAGGAAAAAACAATAGTGAATTCTAATTTAAGGGGAAAAAAATATATATATATTATATGATATACAATATATATCATATATTTATATACTATAATTATATATTATAATTATATAATATCTCTAACATATATATTATAATTGTATAATATATAATATATTATTTATATACATATATATATATATATATATATCCAAACAGATGAACTGACTGATAATGAAATTCTCAAATTCATTACTGAAAATGAAGACAATTTTCTAGGGAATCAGTTGTTGACTCCAAAAATAAGTCAGTCTCCATCAACAGCCTCCATTAGCCTGGGCCTGGCCCAGCTTTCATGCCGACGCCTCCTATCCCACCAGAGGCTCCAGTCCCAGGCAAGGTGTTGCTCGCATGCTGTGACCCACTGTCCACCCTGCTCTGCGCTGGGAGGCTGCACTCCATGGAAAAAAACCAGGCCTCCCTTCTCTCTGGCTTCCAGTGAGTCAAGTCAAGTAAGTCATTTAGATGAGATTAGGAAAAAGGAGAAGAGAGAAGTTATGGTATTTACTCTGCTGCATCAGCATGGGCAGGGTCCCCTGAACGTCCTGCTAAGCATTCCAGCTGCTCACAGGCTCCTGTGCCATCAGCTCTGCCTCTTCAGAACCGCTGACCATTCCCTCTCTGTCCATTAACCTAGGTAGTAGCAACAGAGCTCACTTTTTCTGTTGTCTGCCACTGTAATGATGGGCAAACCCTGTAATCCCAAGGGGCAGGGTTCTCTGCTTTGGTACCTCACTGCAGGCATATAGGACGGAAAGGATTGCTGAAGAACAGGTGTAGCCATAGGCTGAGAAGGTCCTGGATGCCATCCATACCAGTCCTCTCTAAGCATCAGAGATGCCCACCACTGCTGGCCCATGGGCAGTGCTGCTGGTCCATGCTGAGAGAAGAAGGGGTGAGAGGAAGCATTTAGAAACCTTATGGCCATGTCACATTGCTACAAAACCAAGTGCTTGATAAAATAATTAGATAATGACTTATTAGAAATTAATAAGGATCTTTAAAGACAAACACTTAATAAATTAGGATCTTTAAAGACAAAACACTTCATATTAGACTGAGGGGCCCTAACTAGAAACAAAATGTACAAGTAAATAACATAGTGTAGGAGAATATTGATGGACCCCTTTCAATTGAGACCCTGACTTAGAATTACATGAGTTTAGCAAAATAAACAGAAGCCAGCAGCACACTCTGTGGACTTACCATTGTTTTGTGTGGGTTTCCTCATTTGCTCCCGAGGGGTGGACCTATTATTAATGCTCATCTCTTCCTAAGGGTGAGGACACTGAGGGACAAAGAATAAGAAAGGGCCCCAGAGCAGCTGATATGAGATTCCCGCCGGACCCTCAACCTAAATTCGAGGAGCCCCAGACTCTTCAGAATGACTCTCCACACCAAACATTAAACTGGATCTGTTGAAAACATTAACATAGTTCAAATGGAAATAATCCTTCTGGGTCGTGTTCTGTTTCTCATCCCTCTCTGATCCTTCCCTTGAGCTGGATTAGAAGAAATGTTTAAATCTCTCTTTTATCTTTAACTGAATCCTCTGCTGTTTTGTTTCAGACTCTTCCAGAACAGCTGACTATACAACTGGAAACACTCTAGCACCATTTACACAGAAGGAAATATATCTTGTTCAGACAAGTTTCTCACAGCACAGTGATATAGAACCTAGCCCTTTCATCCGGCTTCCAGTATATTCGGCAGAAACATCATCTATAGTGTCACAGCGGTTTCCTTGTTCAGTCCCTGGTTGCATGTTATAAATTGGAGACTCCCTCTTGAACACAAGGGTCTGTTCGAGTCGGGGAGATAATGGAAACTAAGAATAAAATTTTTTCAGAAATAAAGTCGAGACCTGGATCTCACCAGATGGTTCCAGTTGTGTTGACTTGTATGGTTGGTCCACTCCTATCTTTAGAGGCCAAAAGAGAAATGCAAGGGAGGAGCTTCCTGCCAGCATGCCCAGACAGACAAAACACACGAGTGCACACACACACACACACACACACACAAATACTCATGTTTTATTAATCCATAGTCTATTTTACTTGCCATATATGCCTGTTCACGTGGGTTCCAATATAGAAACTTGGATCCTCTCTTACCACTTTAAATTTATCAACCCTCTTGGGTCCTCTTTGCACATTCATAGGACTAGACAGACAGACAGGTGGATGAAGTAATGATTAAGCACAACGTCTGGAGGCCACTTGGCCCTGATTGAATCATAATTCTATAATTTCCAGCCATTAGACCTCGGGCATGTGACTTAGCCTCTCTAATCCCCAGTAGCCTTGTGTGTAAAATGAAAATGATAGAATAAAACTTTCCTTAAGTGTTCAGTACAGATTAAACTTTATTTGTAAAACTCTAAGAACAGTGCCTGGTGCATAGTAAAGGATACATCAGTGTTAGACTTTTCTGACATAAGTGAGGCTCTTAGAGAACTGTAAAATGTGAAGGTGTATGGTATTTCCTTTAGGATGCGAAAATGAAACTATGAAAGTGGACAGAGTCATTTCCTAAACTAGAAAGAAAATACAGTTAATTTTAAAAACTCACATACTGTCTGCCTTATCAGTCCTATCCTAAATAAGAGTCCACTAAATTTTTAAAAAATAGTTTTAAAACATGAATTCTGACCTAAACCTCACATCTTATGTAAAAAAACTCAAAAAAGTGTTCAACATAAACCTATAAAATTTTAGGGGGAAAATTAAGAGAAAATCTTTCAGACCTAAAATGATGATTAGACTCGATATTAAAAGTGTGACCAAGTAAAGAGAAAGATAAGTCTAAGCCATGTCAAAATTAAAAACTCCTCTCTGGGAAAGATTCTGTTAAGAGAAGGAAATAGAAAATTATGGACTGGGAGAAATACTTTCAGGTCACATATTCAATGAGTTGTATCATAATAATTCAACACTGAAGACCCAATCCAAAAATAGAAAAAAGACTGAAGAAGACACTTCGATGATAAGCACACTATGCACCACTAAGGAAATGCAGACAATGACACAGACTGTTTACAAAGAAAGGAAGCGGCTACATGTAGTAGGTTTTTATGCACTACAGTATTCTATATGGAAGACACATATAATATTTGGGTAACTATAAATTCAGTGGATCAATAGATTTGATCTGAGACTACTGAAGACAAGTCTACTAGAATGAATAAAATTTAATATATGGATAGTCAAAAATAACCAAACTCTAATGAGGGTGTAGAGAAGTTAAGTAAATTATTAATTGCCACTAAGAATAAAAAGTGGTATTGCCACTTTGGAAAATAGTTTGGTGGTTTCTTTTAAAACCAAAAGTAGACTTGTCATACCATCCAGAAATTGTACCCCTAGGCATTTATACTCAGGAACTGAAAACTTCTTTTCTTGAAGAGAATTGCTAAATATGGTACCACCAACAAGGGGAAATACTAATTGGTCATTAAAAGAGATAATTATGAAAACTGGGTAGAGAAATAGATTTAAAAGTCTCTTGAAATAGTGCTACAATTATTTAAATGTGGAAGTCAGAGCCACATACTAGAACAAAGATTTGCCGGAAATAAGCAGAAAGAAAAGAACTATTGTCAAAGAGATGGGATTGCTTAGCGTGATCATTTTTCTTTCCATTTTTTTCCCAGATGCTTCTTTGCTGTTATTTTTACATCTTACATTTTCAAAACATGAAACCCAAACTGGAAAATCATTAACAGAAAACAACAGTTTAGAGAATCTTCCCAGGAAGGAGGCTCTGGCCTGAAGGGCATCCTGCAGCTTTGGTCTCTCCGAAGAAGAGCTTTCACCGGAATGATCTTTATCAGACTACCCAGGAGAAGGGCCAAGAGCCTGAGGGCCAGGACCCAAAGGGGAAGGCTATCAAGGGAGGCAAGAGAAAGCCAGAAATAACATGACTCTCTGCAGCTGCAAGGGAGGGAAAAGAAAAACAACAAGAAAAGAAGGAAGAACTGGAAGCAAAGCTGTAAATCAGGAGGGGAAGGGAGGTTGAAGGGAGGGATAGAGAAAGGGACAAGAACGAGGAGCAAGATGTACTTACTGTGCACAGGTACAAATTCCCTATGGTGAATGTGATCATTATATAGATCTAAAATATACCAATAAGCTTAATGTAAAAAAAAAAAAAGAAAGAAAGATTCACTGAGGAAATAAAGAAAGTGATCTTTAGGAAAAAGGTCTAAAAAATGAATAGAAAGAGAGGGACAGAGTTGACAGGTGCCACCACTGGAAAATGAAAGGCCCCAGAGGAGGGAGAATCGGGAGCCCAGGTGGGAGAAGGGAGGAAGAGGACAAGGACAGGGAAGAAGGGCCACCAAGGCAGGGCAGGACGAGCAGAGGGAACGAACAATTTCTATTTTCAGCATTTGGGTAATCATAGCAAATGTTCCATTCCAGTTTCTAACAATGTAAATAATTAGAAGAGATAATAATACCCTTGGCTAACACAATTCATTATTCTTTTGGTTATATTGATTTCTGTGTGCAGGCTCACAGGAGACCTTTTAAACCCAAACTACTCGTTACTCCTTCCAAAGGGAAAAAGGAATGAAGGCACAAATTCAGACACACGAGGAGCATCATTCTGATGGTCTGTCCAAACACACCACAGGCCCCTGATTCAGCAGTGCCCCTTGAACTCACCAGGTTACCGTGGTGAACGGTGGAGATGTTTGATATTTAGAGGTTCTGATGAAGAGCTGTGAGGCTAAAGCGCACATGATTGGTGCTAATTACACAGGAATACCAGCTCTCCTGTCTCCCCTCCCTGTGCACACACTTTTTCCAGGGTACCCTTTTTCTTTTACTTCTTTTCCACCCTCTGTGGGGACAGGCCAGATCAAGTATGTCAGAAGCTAACGTTCAGAACATCCCTTCGTCAGTGCAAGCTTCCAGTTGTCTCTCAGCGACACGTGCCCCACCAATTGCTTCAGCCTTGTCCCCTCCACAGACTCAAGCCTGATGTCAGCCTTCACCTGAAACTCTTCCCTCTCTTGTTCGTGGTGAGACATATTTCCTGCTTCTCCTATCGCTGTCTCTTGTCCTTTTAATAGAACTTTCCCTGGATTCCCCTCAAGTGCATGTTTTTTAAAATGTAAGCTGTCACAAAATTCTCTCTCTGGAACTTCTTTCTGACATTGTGTTCTCCTCCCAAACTATTATGCTTCGGGTCCGGATGTCCCCAAAGCTGTGCACTTGTAGGTTGGATGACTATACTGGGGAGCAGGAGATTCATGAGTGCATCAGTCTGCTGCTAAATTTATAGCTAACCGTGATGTTAGGAGGTGAAGCCTGGTCAGAGGAGGTGATGTCCAGAGCCACTGTGTGGAAAGGTTTATCTCCCTTCTCCCCTCCTTTTCTCATTCTCTCTGCTTGCTGGCCTCTTCAGAGGACTGTAATGAGGATTAATGAAATATTACAGGAAAAGTATTACACACTTGAAATATAACAGGTGCTTCACAAATGGTAATTATCGTGATAATTATTCTAAGATTCTAAATGAAGAGAGAAAACAGAAACAAATGTAGTGGGATGCTGTAAAGACTGTGAAATAAATTGGTTCATTTTTAACAAAATCTCAGAACAAATAAAACACGCAGCAAAATCTCATACTCAAGCACTTACCAATCCCAAACCAGAGTCATTTTCACAGAGACAGGCTGTACTGCAGCAATACTGTATTTGGCTATGTAACTATTTACAAATCTTCACCACTGTCTCTGAAAATGAAGACAAAGAGCCTTCATCTGGCTTGGATTATATGTGTCTTTGCAATTTTTGCAAAAGTTTCTCGATCTTTCCATTCACTGAAGCAAAAGCCATTTCAGGTCAAAAAGCCAGTGGCTGATCAGCAGAGTGCAATACCGCTAAGCACTGGGGCTGGTTGTAGCACTGTGGGGACTAGTAGGACAAGACAGGCCTCCCTCAAGGGAAGAGCCAAGCTCACGTGAGAAGCCCAATGGAACGGGGGGCTGTATCTGTAAGTCATGCCGACTCACATTCTACAGTCCTTCAGAGCATCTGCTTTCCCATTCATTCTGGAAAGATATTGATGCAATGATGTCCCCCTGTGATTTAAGAAGATGTGATAAGAGACCTGAGAAGACATGGTAGTATGGCAGAAGCACATAGTCAAAACCAAAAGGAAAAGAGGTGCTAGTACATACGCAATGCCCATGCCTCAAAAAGAAAATCTCGGCGGACCGGACCCAGCAGCTGCGGGCCCCCCCCCCCCCCGCCTTGCTTGTTTCCGGCGGACTGAGGCGGTGGCCGGCAGACTGGACACAGAGGATGCGGCCCCGCCGTGCCTTGTTTCCGGCGGACTGAGGGAGCAGCGTGCGGACCCAGCTACAGGGCGCAGTCCATTTCTAGCAGATTGAAGGCCGCCCACCGGCCCACTGTATCCCGGAGCTGTGCAGTGAGAAGTCAGACACAGAGGTAACTCATAAGCTCAAAGTCTCCAGAATAGAATCTAACAAACCTTTTAATTTATTAACTGTGTTTAATACTGATATTGGCATTTACTGTATTATGATAACAAACATGATGTGATTGTTCTGCTCAAATACCTCCCATGATGTGTCAGGAGTGAGAACTCTCAAGGGTCATTACAGATTCAAGGAGGACCCCCCCAGGAAAGTGCTGCATCCAAAGGGCCCCAGATAATAGGAAGAGACCTGCAACAAACATTGCCCTGTCATCAGACAAAGAAGAGCATTAAAAACAACGAAAGAGTAGAAATGAGAAAATACACAAAAAACCGGACACAAAGATCACGACCACAGGGAAATTCAGAGAAAAGGGAAATAGGGCAAACTGAAACTCAAACACCAGGACTCTTGGAGATGGTAACTAAAGCAGATCTAGTAAAATGGAAATCATAACTCATCTCTGAGATCAAAACAGAGATACTGTCCTCAGTGAAAGACATCATTAAAGAAGGGAATCAGCAAGATGATAGAATCCAAGTTAGCAGAACCAATGGAACCTTTTAAACAGCTTCAAGCAGAGCTCCAGGGAATGATGAAGGAGAATGAGAGCTTGCGCAGCAGGATGAATGAAGCAGAGAACCGAATCTCAGACCTAGAGGACAGCATAGCAGCCAGCGAGCAGGAAAGGTATAATCTATGGAAAAGAGCAAGGGACCATGAGAAATCAATTCAAAAGCTTCTAGATGACTCAAAGAAAAATAACATAAGACTGATTGGAGTCACTGAGGAAGCAGGAGACAGTGTAAAAGACATAAAAAAGCTACTGTCAGAGATAGCAACAGAAAACTTCACAGGAAAAGATATAGACATACAGATAAATGAGGCCTATCAGACTCCAAAAAACCGTGACATAAAAATATCTACACCTAGACACATAATTATCAAGGTTTCAGATGTACAACAAAAGAATGAAATAATGAAAGCAGTGAGAGAAAGGAAGAAAATCACCTACAAAGGGAAGCCCATTAGGATCACAGCAGACTTTTCAACACAAACATTCAGTGCAAGGAGAGCGTGGAGGGAAGTATTTCAAGCATTGCAGGAAAACAACCTCCAACCTAGACTGTTGTATCCTGCAAAACTGTCTTTCAGAATAGATGGGGAAATAAGATACTTCCACGATAAAGAACACCTGAAAAACTTCACAAACACAAAACCTGCACTCCAAAACATCCTAAAGAACATCTTGGAAAAAAAAACACAGAAAATTCCATACCCACAAGACCCAAGAGAGTGAATTCATTGGGGCAAACAAGAAACTAAACAGAAAAGGGGAAAAGCAAAGAAGAAAAGAACCAAGGACAGGGAAACATGGCAGCTCTGAATATGTCCATATCACTCATAACCATTAATATCAGTGGCCTCAATGGGCCAACTAAAAGACACAGACTAGCAGATTGGATCAAGAAGCAAGATCCTACAATCTGCTGCATACAGGAAACACACCTAATTCAGAAGGAAACCCATAGACTGAAAATAAAAGGTTGGAAAACAATCCTCCATGCCACAGGAAACTGCAAAAAAAAGCAGGAGTGGCTATCTTCTTTGCAGATAAAATAGATTTCAAACCCAAACTGATTAAAAGAGATAAAGAAGGTCACTATATTCTCATACAAGGAATTATCCAGGAGAAAGAAATAACACTCATAAATATTTATGCACCGAACTCTAACGCACCCAACTATATAAAACAAACATTACTGGACATGAAAAGCCAGCTATCCATGAATACAATAGTGGTAGGGGATTTTAATACTCCATTGTCACAAATTGACAGATCAACTAGACAAGGAATCAATAAGGAAATACTTGAGCTCAATCAAACTTTGCAGCAAATAGACTTACTAGATGCTTACAGAATTTTTCACCCTTCAAAGCGAGGATATACCTTCTTCTCAGCTGCTCATGGATCATTCTCCAAAATAGATCACATTCTAGTCCATAGAACAAGCTCAAGTAGATGCAAAGGAATCAAAGTTATCCCCTGCATATTATCAGACCATAGTGCCTTGAAACTGAAGCTCAATAGCAGAAGAAATTCCAAGATCCTCACAAACAAATGGAAATTGAACAACTCTCTGTTAACCAACCAATGGGTCACAAAAGAAATTAAAAAAGAAATTAAACAGTTCCTA
Source organism: Thryonomys swinderianus (assembly GCA_004025085.1). Classification (NCBI taxonomy): domain Eukaryota; kingdom Metazoa; phylum Chordata; class Mammalia; order Rodentia; family Thryonomyidae; genus Thryonomys; species Thryonomys swinderianus. Next base: position 2,507 of record PVIC010012836.1, on the reverse strand, counting down.
CAACTAAATGACAACCCCAGCACAACATACAGGAATTTATGGGACACAATGAAAGCAGTTCTGACAGGGAAATTCATACCAGTGAATGCATACATTCGGAAAATAGAGCAAACTGAAATAAACAATCTAATGATGAACCTCAGACAACTAGAAAAAGAGGAGCAAAACAAACCCAAAGCACATACTAGAGAGGAAATTATAAGGATTAGAGCAGAAATTAATGCAGTGGAGACAAAGAGAACAATACAAAGAATCAAAGAATCAAAGAGTTGGTTCTTTGAAAGGATAAATAAGATCGACAGACCCTAGCCAACCTTATCAAACAAAGGAAGGAGAAGGCTCAAATTCATGCTATAAGGAATGAAAACGGGGAAATCAGCACAGAGCCAGAAGAAGTCCAAAGGATCACAAACACATATTTTGAAAATCTATACTCCAAGAAGATGGAAAATCTAGAAGAAATGGATAGATTCCTAGACTCATATGAACTTCCAAAGCTGAATGAAGGGGATATAAAAATGTTAAACAACCCAATATCAATCTGGGAAATTGAAAATGTAATAAAAAACCTACCAACAAAGAAAAGCCCTGGTCCTGATGGCTTCACTGCTGAATTCTACAAAACTTTTAAAAAAAGAGTTAATACCAGTACTTCTCAATCTCTTTAATGAAATCGAAAAGGAAGCAGTACTCCCCAAATCATTCCTTGAAGCAACCTTCACCTTGATTCCAAAGGCAGGGAAAGATCCCACCAAAAAAGAAAACTACAGGCCAATCTCTCTAATGAACAGTGATGCAAAAATCCTCAATAAGATACTTGCAAAGAGAATACAGAGAGTTATCAAGAAAATCATACACCCTGATCAAGTCGGATTTAACCCAGGGATGCAAGGCTGGTTCAACATATGTAAATCAATCAATGTAATACACTATATTAACAGATTCAAGGACAAAAACCATATGATTATCTCAATAGATGCAGAAAAAGCATTTGACAAAATCCAACACCCATTTATGATCAAAACCCTACAGAGAATTGGAATCGATGGACTTTATCTCAATTTAATACAAGCTATTTATGAGAAACCAATAGCCAGCATCATACTCAATGGGCAAAAACTGAAACCTTTTACACTAAGGATGCCCGCTGTCACCACTCTTGTTCAATATAGTACTGGAAACATTAGCCATGGCAATCAGGCAGGACAAAGATATAAAAGGAATAAAGATAGGAAAGGAAGAACTTAAACTGTCATTATTTGCTGATGATATGATACTCTATCTTGAGGATCCTAAAAACTCAACCAAGAGACTGCTAGACTTAATTACCAAATTTGGTAGTGTTGCTGGATACAGGGTCAATGCTCAAAAAATCAACAGCCTTTGTCTACACAAACAACATATTCACTGAAAGAGAAATTGGGGAGGCAATCCCTTTCACAATAGCAACCAGAAAAATGAAATATCTAGGAATCAACCTAACAAAGGAAGTGAAAGACTTCTACTCTGAAAACTATAAGACTCTGAAAACTGAGATAGAAAAGGAAGCCAGAAAGTGGAAAGATATCCCTTGTTCCTGGGTAGGGAGAACCAACATCGTCAAAATGTCTATACTCCCACAACTACTATATAGATTCAATGCAATTCCAATTGAAATTCCAATGGTATACTTCACAGAGCTAGAGAAAATAATACAAAAATTCATCTGGAACCACAAGAAACCTAGAATAGCAAAAGCAATTCTAAGCAACCATGACATGGCAGGGGGTATTACAATCCCCAATTTAAAACTCTACTATAAAGCCACTGTGATAAAAACTGCATGGTGCTGGCAAAGTAACAGACCCGAGGACCAGTGGAATAGATTAGAAGACCCAGAAACAACTCCAGATACACTAAGCCACCTTATCTTTGACAAAGGAGCCAAACATCCCCAATGGAAGAAAGACAGCGTCTTTAACAAATGTTGCTGGAAAAACTGGGCTTTAGCCTGCCAAAAGCTAAAGCTAGACCTATCTCTTTCAACATGCACAAAACTAAACTCACAGTGGATACGAGACTTAAACATTAAAACAGAAACAATAAGCCTGCTGGAAAACAGGCTAGGTAAAACTCTTGGAGACATTGGCTTAGGCAGAGACTTTATGAATAAAACCTCCCTAGCACAAGAACTAGCAGAAAGAATCACCAAATGGGATCTCATTCTACTGAAAAGCTTCTGCACTGCCAAAGAAGTTGCTGGCACTGCTAGAAGACAACCAACAACATGGGAAAAATATCTTTACTAGCTGTGTATCAGACAAAGGGCTTTATTGACAATATATAAAGAACTCAAACAGATCAGCCTCCCCAAGTTTAAAGACCCAATTCAAAAATGGGCAACTGAAATGAACAGACACTTCTCAGAGGCAGAAATCAAAGCAGCCAAGAAACATATGAAGAAATGCTCAACATCTCTGGTCATTCGAGAGATGCAAATGAAAACAACATTGAGATTCCACCTCACT
>PVIC010012835.1:0-39048 GCA_004025085.1 Thryonomys swinderianus | reverse complement strand
GTGATGAGGGGAAGGAATAAATATGATACAGAAAGAAAATAAAAGAGCATGTATAAGGGGGGAGGAGGGGGGAGTGGGTAGGGATATGGGTAAAAATGAGAATTAACTTGTGGCATATACTGGTACAAATTTCCCAATGTTATACGTGATTTTGAGATGTATATAAATTGTACCAATAAAGAATTCAATTAAAAAAAAAGAATAGATCACCAGAATTGCAGAATAAACTTCATCTACTAATCAGTTTGATACAATCATTCCATAGTGTATTCACATACCAAATATCACGTTGTTCCCCATAAATATCTATAATTATGTTTGTTACTTTATAGTAAAAATATATGCCCTTTAAAAAATTTAGGTGACTAGATAGGTTATAAACTCATTTTCTCTTCAAATAAGGGAATAACTTTAAACATTTCTTAGTAAGTATATTTTTCTAAGAATGAGTTGTTTTTCTTTGCATAGTGTAAGGCCATAATCTGACATGAAAAGCCTTCACTAACAATCAAGTGTTGCACATGATATTGGTAATAGTAGGATATGAAAAATTGTTAAAAGCATGACTGTTAAGAAATAAGAGAGGGCATCAAATTTAGGTCTCGCAGTGGGGACTCTGACAGCTGTTGTGCCAAACTCCTGAAGAGAACAAGTGACTTATGGTGCATCTACTCCATGCCCCAGAGAAATGGCCCTACTTAAGGACACAGTCTTCAGAGTGAGAGCCTGCACTGCCTCCACTCTGCCCCTCTGCTGCTGGTTTGAGGAGTGCATCCAGGTGAGGCACGGGCCTTCAAAGGCCGCCTCTGAAGCTGTCGGAAGAAAGGCCAGTGGCAGGGAAAGCTGCAGCCTGAGTAATGCAATGCCTTGCTGGGGTCCCAAGGGTTAAACGATGAACTATTCCAGTTTTCACTATAGCAGTGCTTCCCAGGAATAAATGCTCGTGTTGAATCAAGTTAAGGATAAACTGTCCCTAGGAGGTAAACTCTGTGAAAGGATAGAAAACTCTGTGAAAGGACTCTCTTCAGGACCCCTGTCTGAAGGCCCTCAAACAGGTCATGGAATAATGCCAGGGATATGGTAGAGAGATGCTCAGTCATTATAGGAAAGTGAACAATAAAAAATTCACATTGATTGTTTCAAATTCTGGTATGTGAAGTTGATAGAAACCAAAACTGTATGATGGTCTTTAATATTTGTTGACCCCAAGATAAACTTATGGAATCCCACAAAATCTAGCAAAAGCTAGTGTAACAAGAAAGATCAATGGAAAGTTAATATTCAACATAAAAATGATGCATAGCAAGTTATATATATCAGTTTTTTTTTTTTTTGAGACGGGGTCTCGCTTTGTAGTTCAGGCTGGCCCTGAGCTCACTATGTAGCCCAGGCAAGCCTCAAACTCAGCAATCCGCCTGTCTCTGCCTCCAGAGTGCTGGGATTACAGGCGTGAGCCACCACACCCGGCACTGTGGTATGTGGTATTGATTGCTGGTGGGTTGAGTCTCCATGCCCAGCATTGTATGTGGTAACCGGGGATCGAACTCAGGACCTTGTGCTTGTAAGGCAGGCGCCGGAACCACTGAGCTAAATCTCCGGCCTTATATATCAGTTTTATAAGCCAGTTAAATAAGTGTTAATTGAATATTTAATGGAATGACACATCTATCTAAGGAAGTGATGTAGGTGCACAATTACATTAAACAACAGTTCTGTGTTCATGTGTACAGTAGGTATTGTTGGGTCCTGGGTCAAGACTCACTTTGGGGCAAGCGGTCTAAATTCAGGCTCTGATACCAGCTGCTTCTGGACAAATTTAGCCTGTTTTTCTAGTTCCCTTATACATAATAAGGGGCAATAATAACTGGCTCAGGCTGTTGTGAAAGTTAAATGCATGATTTAACCTAGAATAGTACAATACCAGGCCTATAATGTTCTCTGACTCTCTCATGTTATCTCCCTCTCACAAGCTCACTGAGGACAGTGCCTGACACAAAGGAGAGGCTGTGTAAATATCAGCAGCAGCATCTCATTATCATTATCACCATCGTGACCACCATTTTCCACATGAAGAGCCATTGACCTAGAAGAAACCTGCCCACGGTCACACAGCAGGTATTGGAACTAAGTTTGGAATCTAGGTTATCCATCTATAGGATTGTGCCACTCACCTGTGGGCTCTTGTGCCTCCCCAAAAGAGTACACTGAAAAGGTATTTAATCCATCTTTAATAATGACCTGCTCCTGGAATTTACTCAAAAATTTTCAAATGGGGGGCCGGAGGGTTAGCTCAGTGGTTCCGGTGCCTGCCTCGCAAGCGCAAGGTCCTGAGTTCGATCCCCGGTAACCACATATAATGCTGGGCGTGGAGACACACCCACCAACAATCAACACTGCATACCACAATGCTGGACGTGGTGGCTCACGCCTGTCATCCCAGCACTCAGGAGGCAGAGACAGGAGGATTGCTGAGTTCGCGGCGGCTTGCCTGGGCACCATAGTGAGCTCAGGGCCAGCCTGAATTACAAAGCGAGACCCTGTCTCAAAAAGCAAAAAAAAAAAAAAAAATTTTCAAATGATAATTTGATACTCCTTAACTAGAACATCGTTTCAAAGGTTTCTGATGAATCAATACAGGTGTTTCTGAAGGTTATTACTAAAAATATGCTATTATTTAACCCAGTTGCTTGATTAATTTTAAGAGCTAATGCACTAGAAAATGATTGCTGTTTTCTGTATTTTAGCTTTCACAAAGTGTTAGTAACTAAAAATAAACCTCATTTCAGTGAGACTGGCTTTTCTTTTGTTTGATTCTAATTCTCCACGTTCGACTCTACCCTTGAGGTGAGGACCCTCAACAAAAGCTGAAGTTTAGGGTGTGTACAGACATCAGCAACACAGCCCCCATTTTTGAAAAGTGGATAAAACACATATTTTATTTTGAAAAACAGTGTGGAGAAAAAAAACAGGTTTATCAACGGTGTATATTATATTTAAATAGAAAATGAGAAATTGTGTTTTTTTAAAAAATGTCACACTGTCTTCTTTAGTCAAATGAATGGTATGATAAAAAACTGATTTTAAACAATGATTATTATTGAGTCGACCTGTAATCCCGGTTTCTGGGAGGCCAAGGCAGGAGGCTAGCAGCTTTGAAACCAGCTGCCAGCCTGGGCAGCTTTGTGGCTTAGTGAGAGCTGGATTCAAAATAAAAAAATAAAGTGGCTCACGCCTGTAATCCCAGCACTCGGGAGGCAGAGACAGAAGGATTGCTGAGTTCGAGGCTTGCCTGGGTTACATAGTGAGCTCAGAGCCAGCCTGAACTACAAAGTGAGACCCTGTCTCAAAAATAAATAAATAAATAAATAAATAAATAAATAAATAAATAAATAAAGGGGTGGGGATGTAGATTAGTGCAAAGGCCTTGGGCAGTGAGAGAAAAAAGATTAACTGACTTCCAGATCTCCCCTCTACCTCTCTGAGCAGTTTAGCTCAGTCAGTGCAACCTAGCTGCATATGCCAAATAGACTGCACTACAAGGGAAAGAGAGAAACTAGAAAAATGCCTTATGCATTAAAAATCGTAACCACTTTCTTTCTTGAAATTAGCCGAATAGGTTGATACTGCATAGGTACAGGGCAAGGTTGAAGTGAACTTGCTTTGTAAGCCAGACCATTCACTTGAGTGAACACTGCCCACCTGTCACAGACACTCTTCCCTACCTGAGAGGCCCCCAGCAACATGGGGACATCGAGGGAATAATCATTTTAAAGAAATCCCTATTTCTAGTTAGAAAGTTCAGTCTCTCTTTTGAAGTGTGAATTCTATGCTCAAATTACTCCCAAGAAATCTGAAAAGTTAGAAGGTAATTAGCATGCTGAAAGATTTTTCTCTGCAACATAGCTATGATTTCTTTAACTCTTTTATCTGTCAATCTCTATTTTTTTAAATCTGTAAATGTGTCTTTGAGCTCATCTCCAATGCCTACCTGACAGTTACAGAACTGAAGTGTCAAGGATATTTCTACTCCTGATTTTTTAGAATAATCACAAAATCTTTCACAAATCTTTCTGTCTGCCTGGAGGAGGGAGAGTAATTCTTGAGAATCGGTACAAATTTCTACTGAATCAGAGAAATGGGTTTAATCTTGATACTTCAAGTCAACCCATGAATAAGTTTTACTTATTTTTAAAATGTGTGATTCTGTATATTGAAAATCTATTTAGAAATAAGTCATAAATAGTGCTTGCAAGATAACATTTTGCTAGCTATTGTATTTTCCCTAAATCTTTCCAGCGAGGCCTCCAGTGGTTACTGGCTTATCTACACCCAGGTACTCTGGTAGTGGCTGCTGTGGCCCCAGGACGTTTGCAAGGACTATCATTTTGACAGAGAACCATCTTCCCCTCTTGGGGACTAGCAAGCACCCTGGGAGCTTCACTCCTCTAAAGCCAGTGATTAGGACAGATGCCCTCACCGAATGGGGTTCTATCAGGACACTTACTCGAACTTTGTATTTAGGCTTTTGTCGTTGAGGAAGTCTGATCACCAACATCCTCCTCCACTAGACTACAGGAAGGTCAGACCCACGTCTGTTTATTTCCCACTTTTACCCCCAGAATCTACAGGGAGAGATTAAAGGAGGATGGGACTATTTCAGTCTAAAAGCACTTTGTAAACTTTTCATGTTAGTCTCAGGGCAATCCTAGGAAGCAGGGGTTTTGAACTTGTTCAGCAAGATCAAGCGGATGCCACTATCCTGCAGACTGTCCTACCTTTTCTTACTTGATCTGCATGTTCTCCTTGTGGCTTAATATCATTTCTTCCCCCCCTCAACAGAGTGTTTGCTATGTGCCAGGTACTTTTCTAAATACTGGTCCTGTCTGGTTTAATCCTTAAAATGGTCCTAATGTCCCTCTCACTGGACCGGCAGGCACCGAGAGCCGGATCCAGGCTTCCAGGAACCTAAAATCATGGCTGAGTAAACCAGTGATTCCCTCCAGAGATCCTGCTATCTTGACTCAATTGGGTGCCTGGGGCACAGACACTAATGCCACTCTGCCCCGAGGCGGGGTGCTGGCAGCACGGGTAGCATCCAGAGTTGTTGTCTCACCTTGGCTGCTTCCGACTAGTTGGGGCGATGCCACCCTCAACCAGCCTGACTACTGCAGCTCCAGCCCATAAGCTTTAGATCAGAGTGGACGACACCAGTCCTATGAAGGAAAAGGGACAGCAGAGCTTGCCAAGATGTCCTAAGGAAATAATTCTAGGTGGTAAAATGCTTCTTGGGGTTGACTAAACTGCATTTGGGGGAACAGTCAGCCCCACCTGGCTCTGCTTTGGACCTGAACTTTGCACTGTGCAGCAAGGGCTGATTTTAGGTGTGATTCAGAGAAGCAAATGGTTGTGACTCTTACAGAGGTCATGAATTCAACACTCCCATTTTAAATGAGAAGAAAGTGAGACCCAGAGAGGCAGTCTAAGAACAATGACTATTTCTCTCTAATCTTCAAGTGACTCAGAGCGCAAGACACCGAGGGGAGTACCATTTTTTACACGCTGCCTCCCCATTTAGTTACAAAACTGGAACACCAGGCAGTAAGTGATTATGGCCATCGCTCTTCCTGCTCATTTTCGCAGAAATGTGCCCTCTCTCTGCTGAGAGAACTCATTCCCACGGGGCTGCCAGGGGCAGAGCTCAAGGGCTTGGCCAGAGGTGTGTGTGGCAGAGTTTACACGGTTTCAGAGCCCGGGACACAATATGGTCTTACAGGCCGGGCTCAAGTTTAAATAGATAATAGTGCCTGGTAAATGTTTGTTGAGTGGAGAAGGCAGAGAGTAACCAGTGGGGAGAACATACAGCTCTCCTCTCATCTGAAGTTGCAAAAAGATAATGTTCAGGACCTGTTCAGAGAGTCAGACACTTGTTGGAGAGATGTCTCCCTAAGGAGGGCCTGTCTGTAAATTGGAAAAGCAGTTTCAAGCTTAAGGATTAGAAGCATAGCAACTACAGGAAATACCAGAAAGCTTAAAAGAGTCCTACTCTAACCTTAAGCCCACAGCAAAGTGTCCTTTCTATTTCCCTAAAGGAGGGAGACAGAAAGTGCGGCCTGGCTCCCTAGACTGTGCCCCCTCTGCTGCGGGGATCTGTGGCTTCCTCTCTGTCCCGTGCATCCACCCTGCTGGCTGTGAGCATCTGGGAAAGCAGCCAGCTCTGGTCCCTGAGGGGCTGGGGACAAAGAGACAAGAGTGCTGGGCTCAGCTGTTCCTCTTCAGCCCGGTGCCACCTGCTGTCTAAGCAGCACTGAGGACTCTAAACGCCCAAACAACATCTAACCACAACCCCAGCGACATTTCCAGACAGGTCAGGGTCTTGTTTCTGCAAACAGGGTCTCACAAGTGCCAATTTAGGTATCAGAGTTAGGGAGGTTTTGCAAATTTTACATAGTGTGTGTCTCTGCAGGGTATGAAACCTGTCTGGATCTGAAAAAATATTACTAATGGCAGCAGTATTTTAATGTTTATTTAAAAAATTTAAATCAGTTCAAGTTTTGTTTAGTACAATTGTAGACAAACATCCTTATTATGTACAAAACATCCTTGGGCTGGGGATTTAGCTCAAGTGGTACCACGTCAACCTTGGATGTACAAGGGCCCGAGTTTTATCTCCAATACTGCAAAAAAAAAAAAAAAAGTCCTTACTTCTCCAGCACACCATTGGATAACTCTTGTTATGTCAGTTTTCCCCACTAGAAGCTTCTTGAAAATAACAGTGACTTCCTTTTTTAAGAAACACATTAAGGTACAGTTTAGATATCACAAAATTCACCTGTTTTCACTGTACAATTTCATAAGCTTCAGTTTATGGAATTGTACGATAATTATAATTACTGTTGTCTTATCTTAAATTACTTTTATCAACACAGTCAAAAATTCCACAGTTATTTGCTTGCAGGCAATTACTGATTTCTTTCCATTCCCAGTCACTTCCCAGTGCCTCAAGGAGTGGACTGGTAGGTATTCAATAAGAGTTTATTAAATCAATGTCTTAGTGAATTAATTGATCACTAGGATGTAGGACTGCCTGTCTGTGAAATCGGACTTCTTATTTGTATACCAGGTACTTTAATCTGCCATCATCTCACTTCCTCAGAAAGCCGTGAGGTGCTCAGGACGATGCTTTCTGAAAATGGGGAACAGATCTAGAGAAGGTAAGATAGTGAGGTTTCCCAGCTGTCTTTTGCTTATATAGATTATATAACTCTATTATAGTGAAATTAAGGTGATAAAGTACTGAGAAAATGTGGAGTCTGCATAAACACATGTGGGCTTCTTAGACAAGATTTAAATAAAAACGGTCATGCTTTAACCATACATTTATTTACTGTAGAGAAATATTCTTTTATTTTTCATTAGTAGAGACTGAACTCAGTTCTTCCAGCAGGCTCAGCAACACTCTACTGAGCTATGTGCCCAGTGCTTTTTATTTTGAAATAGGGTCATGCTAATTTATGCAAGCTGTCTTGAAACTGGCATCCTCCTGTGTCAGCTTCCCAAGTAACTGGGCTTACAAGTATATGCCACCATTCTTGGAGCAAATCAAATCAAAGTAAAGCAAAACAAAACAAACGACTACTTTAAAATGAGATTTCATGTGCAGAATAACACAGAGAGCTGAAGACATTCTTGTGAGTTTCTAAAAATATATGTGTCTTCATGTCATGTGGCAAATTTAAGAGTGCAGAGCTTTCTGAGGAACGCTTGGTGTAGCAGACTGCTTACTCTGCCCTCCTTTTCTGGCAAAAGCACACAAACCAGGCTCTTTCACATAACCAACTGCCAGGGGAAAGACCCTCTAAAAGGGGCAAGAAAGAAATTATGTTTTATTGAAGCATACTTTCTCTTGATCTATAATGTTTTTATTTTGGTAATGTGTGCTATATTTGATAGGCATATGGTTCTGTGGTGGATAGATGCATAACTTTGCTTTAATATGGCTCTGCTGGGCAAAAGCTTAGGAAGATTTGTCACTCTGTCCCCAGGGCAAATTGTAGGTCTTTCAAGACAAGGATGACATAGTTCCTATAGTGAAATGGCTTCAGCTGACAGCTGAATTTTTCCTCAACTTACAGAATGGGGGATTTTCAAGTTCTACTTCCCTTAAATATACTAAAAACTAAGGGGATGTTGGCTATTAAAGTATTTTAAAGCTTCCCTCTGTGATTAAAATGATAATCCCTTTTTATGGAACATCACTTATAAATTACTAAAATAGGGCCAGGACATAGCTCAGTGTCTTTGTGCCAGCCTGGCAAGACCAAGATCCTGAGTTCAACCCTGGTCCTGGAAAGTTAAATAGATAAGTAAATAAACACCTACAATAAAATATCACTTTATTCTTTACATCTTTAGTTTGTATGTGTACTTTGCTTGCATGAGTTGTTGTTCGTATGGGTTTGAAGTTTTCTGAGTCCTCAGCGTCCTGGGTGACTAAGCCTTCCCAGCCGAGTCATTTCCTACCTCTACTACCTAAAACACACAAAGCGAACCAAGAGGCCATTAGCAGCGAGCAGCACATGAATGAAGATGAGCTTGTATGAGGACAGTTTGAAAACTGAAATTCACCAAGTCCACGGATGAGGAAAAGACCTAGAGAGATGGGGTGTCATAAAAAATTCATGTGGAGGACAGACATGGAGGAGGTTTTGATAAAATTCAAGTGTGTGTTTTAGAATTTATATGAAAGGAGTTAAACAGATTTAATAATTAAAAATCAGATAAGGAGCTACAATTTGTTTGGTAGCACAGAATGTGCTACAGCATGTGCTCCCCATCTGTGAAGTGCTGAGTTCAACCCCAGCACATAAACCCCAGAATAGTTAATATAAATTATTATTGGACTAGACTGTGGAATATTGAACATGCTATTTACCTGGATATAATTTTATTTGCAAGAGGTTGGAGAATTGATATATTTTTTCAGTTCAAAGCTTTACACATCCAGTTTGGGCAATACACTGAAAAATCTCATTTAAAAAAAAAAAGAAAGAAGGAAAAAAAAAAAACCAACTCTGCAAGTGTCTGATCTGAATACCACATCTAGTTCTGTTACCTTCACTAATGTTAGGAAAACACCGCATAAATCTTGGCATTAGACTGAATGTTAAAGCTAATGAGTCCCGTCCTGATTTCATTCACTTTCTCTGTGAGTTTACAGGGACTGTTTACAGAGAATCTTCTATGAATCAGTGTTGTGTCATGTTCTGAGAATGAACGGAGTAAGTCAGATGAACTTTTGCCCCTGTGGAGCTTACATCTGTGAGGGGAGACAGGCGAGGCATGAGAAAACGAACACATGAGTAAGAATTTCTGACTGTGCCATAAAATATGCAGTGGGGAAAGTGAAAATGGGTAACAGAAAATTACACTACCCAGGATGGTCCAGGAAATTCTTCTGTGGAGAGGACATCTGAAGTGAGACCCAGTGGACAAGATGGGTATATAAGAAGCATGGTGTGAAAGCCTTCCCCACAGGATAAGCGGCAGGTACCAACACTGAAGCCAAAGTGAGCCTCATGGGCTTGAGGAAGAAAGACCAGAGTACCTGAAAATCAGAGAGTGTGAAACTCCAGAAAACAGTCAGAAATGGTCAGTGACCTGATCATGTGTTTTTTACAGAGGGTATGGTAAGGAGTTGAGATTTCATTTCAAATTTTAAAAATAGAAAGAATTGGGCCAGAGATTTAGCTCAGTGGTTCTGCTGCCTGCCTAGCAAGCGCAAGGTCCCTGGTTTGATCCCCAGTAACCTCAAACAACAATACCGGGCATGGTAGCTCATGCCCACCAGCAATCAGTACCACATACCACCCACAAATGCCAGGCTTGGTGGCTGAAGCCTGTAATCCGAGCACTCGGGAGGCAGAGGCAGTAGGACTGCTGAGTTCGAGGCTTGCCTGGGCTACATAGTGAGCTCAGGGCCACCCTGAACTACAAAGCGAGACCCTGTCTCAAGAAAGAGAAAGAAAGAAAGAAAGAAAGAAAGAAAGAAAGAAAGAAAGAAAGAAAGAAAGAAAGAAAGAAAGAAAGAAAGAAAGAAAGAAAGAAAGAAAGAAAGAAAGAAAGAAAGAAAGAAAGAAAGAAAGAAAGAAAAGGAAGGAAGGAAGGAAGGAGGAAAGAAAAAGAAAGAAAGAAAGAAAGAAAGAGAAAGAGAAAGAAGAATTCAAAACAAGTCATAATCTGACTTTTGTTTTCTTCCTCTTTTTTTGGGTATTAGAGATTGAACTCAGAGGCTTTGTATGGAGCTACAACAGCAATCCTTTAAAAAAAATTTTTTTTTTTTTGGATACAGGGTTTTAAGTCACTAAAGTGCCCAAGCTAGAACTTGGAATCCTGCCTCAGTCCCAAAGTGCTGGGATGACTGATGCACATCACTACTCACAGCTCTCTGATGTGTGTTCCTACAGTTAATTTGTCTGCTGTTTGGAGAACTGATGACAGTAGCAAAGTGGAAGTGAGGAGAAGTTAACAGGCTATTTCAACACTCCTGGCAAGAGTTGAGAGCTCGTGCGGGCAGGGAGGGGAGGAGGCAGTATCAGATGGAGCCAGAGAAGCGGACAGACTCGAAGTATTTTAGAAGTAGGACGACAGGACCTGCTGATGGATTGCATCAGAAGCAAAGGAAATTGGAGAATTGAGAACCAGCAATGATCACATTTAGTACAAACGATGGAGTGGAAAGTGCAGGATTTGCTGGAAAAGGAGAATATGGGTGGATGATATTAGTAATTCTGTTTTTGTTATGCTAAATTTCCAGTGACTCTCATAACTCAGTGGAAACATCAAGGAAGTTTCTAGTCACATAGCTGTGCCTACACGTGCAAGTCACCTTGCGTGACTAATTGTTTTCTGCTTGTATTGGGTACTTCAAGAAAAAGCCCTGTGAAATCAAGGATTCTGCCTAAAAAAACAAGAACAATGGCAGACTTATCAAAGCAGTGAACAAGCACTTGTCAGTGATGAGATAAACTATAAAATTCTACAGAGTGATTCTAGTAGGATAAATAACAAAAGAGGAGAGGGATGGGCTCAATTGAATCATTTTAAGAAGATAACAGTTTGTCATGCAGAAAGAAAACTTATGCAGGGTCTTTTCCAAGTATGATGGTTATTTTTGTTTGAAATCTTAAGATTTAGGCCTAAAATGAGAATACAGATAATGCTTCATTAGTGCTAATCTGCAACAATCAATTAGAATTTGTTTCCTGGGGCAGATGACAGGAGATTATTAATTGGCACTCAGGGGGAAGACCTAGCTAACACAATGCAGTCAGAGGTAAGGCACAAATCTCCACAGGGATAGTGCTCCCGCCGACCTGCCACCCAGGGTGATTGTGAGCGCCCTGATATCCCTCCTGTAAGAGCCAAGGGCTCCAATGCATCTGAGGCAGAGAAAGAATATTCTGGCCAGGAAGGAATAATCTCATAACTTCCTCTAACTCTTTTTTACAGTTTTTATATCTCTTAAGGTAAAATGCTAATATTCTTAAACCTTTTAAAGTCTTAACATAATAAATTACATACAAAATTCTTTCTAATCTGAGCATTTGAGGGTGATTTTTATGTAATACATTTTCAAATATATTGGCTTATTAAAAATTCAGAATTTTCCTACTTGCTACTTATAGAGTTACCATATAGTACAGAAATGCCGATAATGCTAACCAATAAATCATTTGGCAGATGAGTTCCTAGATGCAACAATAGCTTGAAAGGTAAACTTACACAAACTCTTGAATTTTATATCACATATAACTTGCTTAATGTAGGATACTGATACATTTAAGGGTATTTGATATGATGTAGTATGGAACAACCAAGAATCATACTTCATAGGGCCATCTAAATCTTAAGCAGCAGATCATGGTCTACAAGAAAAGAAGTTGTAAAAGACCAAATCTAGAAAATTGGTAAATTAAGAACAACGTAAATATCTACTATACATGATATTAAATGTAGTTTTTCTTTTGCCAAAGTGATACATACATATAACTGAGGCAGTCATTCAGTTTCCTGCCTCCAAGCTAAATGCTTTCAGGTCTGAAGTGAAAAATAAAATGTAAATGTCAGGTCTACTTGATGCTTCTAGATTATTCACTGTAGGTGCCATCTACTGGCTTCCTGTTCGGAAGCTACTCCTCAGCTCTCTCTCACAGACTTATGACATATTTTGCATAGCGTCCATGTTCATTATTTCCCTTCTCAAGACCATATAATCTCTGAGCCATGTTCTGAGAAACCTAAAGGCTCTCTGAGACCCCGGTGAGCTGGATGGGCTTTCATGGTGGGCAAACTGAGGCAGTCTTTTCACATTTTCACAAGCAACCCCACCCCCACCTCCTGCCACCCTCAGCCTTATTTCTTTGGAATCAGATCTTTTTCTTAGACTGCAGAGATGTCTTAGAGAAGGTTCTGAGTTCCCAGGTGGTGTAATCCTCTTTGACACTGTTTGGGAGCTGGTGAGGGAGAGCTTACCTGTCATGTCAGCTCTCATTTTTCCTGACTGTCCTGGGTATTCTTTGCTCCCCTAGCCTGTACCACAGTCTGGAAGGCCTTTCTTGTGGTCTTTCAGAAAATGCACCGTCAGTTTTAACCAGAGCACAGGAAAGTCAGTTACTTGGTCTTCTGGGTTTAAGGAGGAGAACTTGGGCGTCTAACTGCCTCGGAATGAAACTTACAAACTTTCTGGTTAAAGGTTACAATCAGTCCCTGTTCTACTGCCACCAATTCTGAGTCTTTTGCTCTGCAATATAAATCAGGTTGGTTCTTGGCTTCCCCAGCTGCTGATTTAGGATTTAACTTTCCAGGTTCTGCAAAGTTAGTTACCACTTGTCCATGTGCTTTCAGGGTTTTTTGTATTTGCCTTCTCATTTCCTTGTCCTAGAGATTTAGGGTTTTTAAAAACTACTCATTTTATTTGGGTTTCAAAAGGCAATCAGCGGCCCATGCAAGTATTCAATTCACCATCTATAACCAGAATGTTGAAATCTGATTCTTAACAGAAGTGATCAAAAGATATTTAATAAAATACCATTTTTTATGAGATAATCAAGTAGCAATATTTCACCACATTGGCCAACATATGACATAGTCAGTGAGAAAAACTGATGTAAAAAATAGTTTTTTTGTTTTAGTGAAAATTCTAGTATTCTACAAAAGTCATTACTCTGTATGTGTACTCTATATAGAATACTCTATATTCTCTCTAATGAATTTTAATATTCAAAGTGGAATCATAAAAGACATCAAGATAATGGTCTATATATTTCTGCACAAAGGCCAGGTGTATGACTGACTATGAAAGTATTCACCAATTCCACTACAATAAAAATAAACTACAGTCGATTATCATCAAGTACCTAGAGGGAGCAGAGGCTAGGCTACTGTCTCCTTTACATAGAGTAGTATGAATAAACAGTACTTAAAATGGGACATATGTGATCATCAGTCCAAGGTATCTTTTCTAATGTGTTAAGACATAGGACAGCTTGAGATAGCAGATTTAATTTAAACAAGTTAACCATTGGTTTACTCATTCATTTATTGCCTTCAATTACTTCCACAGCTGGTGTGAACATTTGTTACATTTCAAATGAGCAGAAGCCAAAGTGTGTTGTAGTAATTAATTTATGAAAGCAATTAATGTAAGCAACATATGTAGGAACATTATCACATAGTAGCACATATGGATAATTAAAGTTTAACATAATTAGATCTATTTAACCTTATTTGAAGGACCACTGGCACCGATATTTCTGTAAGATATCCATGTGTCCTAAGTAAGATGAATCACTATATCTTATTGCTGACCTCAGAAAATGAGGTTTATTATTTAGCTAACAGCAAATATGGCTCATATGTTCTGTTTGTTTTCAAGATGATTCTTAGAAAGTAAGGTTGACAAGCATATACAAGAGCCAAATGAACAATCAGTCTTACTGGAATAAAGTCACATTTTCTAGATAAAGAAAAAAATTTTAAAACATAGTTTCTTTTCTCAGACTAAGTTGATTTATGAAAATATTTTAATAAACTGTCTGATACCTCTCTTAGTTACTTTATCATGAAAGGGTTCACCAACTAATACTCATTAAGTAATACTTACACCAATTAACTGATACCAATTATACTAATACTGCCAGTATGTCAAGCTATTTTATATAAGGAACTGTGCTTTACTTTGTATGATCCAAAGTTACTGATTTTTTTCTTGTAAGCTACTTTTTTGCCAAAACATTTTATGAACACTTATAAAAATAATTCCTTCATAGAATGAAACCAACATAGAATAATGAAATGAAATGTAAGAAAAGATAGAGAGCAGTTCTGCTACTACGAGCATCAAATGTTACACAAAAATTTTTTGATAGTTATGGTAAAAAGAAAGAAGTTCAATTACAGGGATTTCATCTAGACAGCTTATAGCCCTTCCCTTTGGTATTTTCTATCACAGTTTTGTGTCTAATACTCATACCTAGCAGTGTTTTTTTTTAATACTATTTTGGGGAGGGGCAGGGTCTCGCTTTGTAGTTCAGGCTGGCCCTGAACTCAATATGTAGCCCAGGCAGGCTTCAAACTCAGCAATCCCCTTGCCTCTGCCTCCCAAGTGCTGGGATTACAGGCGTGAGCCACCATGCCTAGCTTTTAATACTCTTAAATTTTGACTATCATACTAAAAGTTGTGCAGATTTTAAATCATTCTGGATAAAATGAATGCGTTTAGTGCTCTGAATTTTCCATGTTCTTATCTTAGGTCTTCTTCCTCTATACTAGGACATGCTGGGCTATCTCTCTGTCCTACTAGGCCAACTGCAGGTTACACTTTGTCAACTTTGCAGTATAAAACTATCTGAAACACATGGGATTGGTTTTATAATACCTTATGTTATAAAATTATAATTTTATAATTTACAAGGATTTTAACTAATATATTTAGGGTTTAATGTATAAGAGACTGTGCAATATTTCCTCGGGCCCACAGAATCGAGGCACTCATTCAGCAGTCTGTACCTGTGAGAGGCTTTGCAGCTCATAATGCCCATTCAGTTTCACTTCACTGAACTTTGTTCTCTCTCTCTCTCTCTCTCTCTCTCTCTCTCTCTCTCTCTCTCTCTCTCTCTCTCTCTCTCTTTGGATAATGAACAAGCTTTCGACCACTTTCCTCATCCTCATCGACAGCGTGGCCACACTCAGTTCAGTTCCAATATGGAAGGGATCTTTATCTAGCCCCATATTTTAACAGCTCTCCTTAAAGCACTGAGAGGCTAAAGGAGTTGCTAATGGCTTTACAACTAGTCAAAGATCCTCTGTTGTGAGGAAGCATTTATGAGAATAGGGCTTTAAAATTCAGTGTATATAACTGATTAATTACCTAACCACAGTGATGCTTCTCTGCTTTTGGATACATGACTCAGGCTGCAAGTGAAACTTTAGGATGCTTCATAAGTCACCAAAGACCAGGACTATGTCTTCCATATCTTTGCTTCTCCATTCCTACCATGAAATGTTTAATAAATGATGACTGACAGGGTAAATAAATTGACTAAAAAAATCAAAAGCCTATTGGCATCTGTAGAGAACTATGCAAGGTGTATAAACAATTTTTACATAGCATTTAATAAAACTAACAAAAACTAATAAAAACTTTTCTTCATAAGAACACTTACCGATACACACTAGAGTCTACTCTAAACTTATTTATCTTAATCTATTTATAATCTATCTCCCTGTCACAGGATGTTCCTTGCTAAACTGAAACTTGTTTGAAAGTAATCTGAAGGTTTTTCGCAGTGCTGTAAGATCTGAAAAATATGAGGCACTCTGTTTACTTTCTCTTATGTGAAAATTAATTTAAGTGAATTTTCTTAAAAATTTTACAGGAGGCAGCAATAAGAGGTTAGTTGAAAATTATTTAACTCTAAGACTATTCTTATGTAGAAACAATTTTAATACAAATGTAACCCATAGGGTAATTATAAACACACCATGGCAGTCTCCAAGGTTCCAAGGAGTTTTGTAATGGGTCCTTCCAACTGCGAATACTGTTCTATCAGATATTGAGGCACATTTTTGAACACGATTCTTTCTCCTAAATTCAGTAAGCACCTACTAAAATATAACTGTTCGAAATTTTGAGCCATTTATACTCAAATGGGCATACCTTAAGGACATACTCATAGTGAAATAAATAGGTCACAGATGTGTAAATATCGTATCTTTTCTCTGGTATGAGAAACTGAAGAGGTAAATGAGTTCTGGAATGAATGATAGATATTGTAAAATAGTACATTTTCAAAGGAAAATGGGGTTTAGGGGTAAGTAATGAGGGGAAAGAAAAAAATTGATGGTAAAAAAGCTTGTGTGTTTAGGGGAGGGGGTTGGGGGTGTATAGGGGAAGGGGAAAAATGAGAATTAAGTCATATCATATACTGGTACAAGTTCTCAATCTTGAGAATAATTGTGATGTGTATTTATAATGTACCAATAAAGATTCAAATTAAAAAATAGTAAAGTTATACTTCTGATTTAGCCAATTAATGTAACCTAAAAACTTTACACAATTCAGAGAGCTATCCTAGGTTCAATCAATATATGTAATTAAAAAATAAAAGTTGATAAATTCAGAGTAATCTTAGGTAAAAACTCAACTAATACAAAGTAATAAAGTACTTGATACTAAGCAAAAGTTTAGAATGGTTGAGTTAGCATTCAAACTATTCATATAATGATTTTGAAATATTTTCTGTTGATGGAAGTTAGCCTGATTTTCCCACCTACCTGCCCATTTTTCACTTCTCTAGATTGGAAAGAATCTGTTTGGAGAAACTGAATCTGTGGGAAATTCTTGTGTCGGTTTCCTTGTCACCCACATTAGGCTGAAAGCCTTTGTTTGTGAAAGGCTCTAGGATTTCCACCACAGAAGATAACTTGACAAGAACGATTCATCATAAGTAAGATGACTTTCTATCACTTGTAATGCAACAAAGTCAATTTTCCAAAGGGAGATATGAACAAGTCCTACTTTCCAAAAAGAAACTTTAAGCTTGTCATAGTTGAAGTATTTGAAAAGCTGTGTGGGATGTAGTCCAGGGATATCTGCCATATATTAAAACTGCAGAGAAATCTGGTTGTAAAAGTTTTAGCATTTTTAATGGCTAATAAAGAACCACTAAATACTACTGAAACCACTATAAATTTTCTTCCTGTGGGACGAAAGTGGCCCAGATTTGTAAAGTGTAATCCTTTCATTTTGTGAGGCTTTGATTTTTATTTTTTAAATGAAGACTTTGTGTCTTGATTTAACTGAACATTTACCAAGTAATAATTCTGACTTGCTAAAGTAATAAGAGAAGAACTCACCATGGTAATGAGAACCTTGCAAAGCACATCATTTGTTCCTACACCTTTTCAGTGAAGGTTCAAGTCTTGCCACTAGTTTGAATGTGTTATGTGAAGAAGACTGTGAACTTTCACTGTTAGAGAACACCCCCCACTCAAAGAATTACACTGAAATTCTAAGGACAATCAGATGGTCGGCACAGCTCAGCCTCTGCTCGCTGTCATTTTGCATAACTTGAGGCCTAGGGAATCATTAAATGTCATTGCTAAAAAACTACTTGATCAGAAATGACTAAAATTAAGCAACACACTGACTTCTGGAAATCAGAGTAAAGTATCAGGGAGAGAAAGAAAGGTAGCAAGAGAGAGAGAGAGAGACAGAGACAGAGAGAGAGAGAGAGAGGGAGAGAGAAAGAGAGAGAGAGAAATAGAGGAGGATAGGCATAATGGCTCAGCAAAAATTGTGTCTGGATGCTCCATAAATAATGGAATAAGCATGATAGGTTTTGATAAAGCATAAATTTCATTAGCTGATAATTTCTTGCAGACATAATATTAATTAATCCAGGGGCCAGGGATGTAGCTCATGGCACCATGTCTGCCTGGCAAGCGTTAAGTCCTGAGTTCTATCCCTAGGTCCAGAAAAAAAAATCTTTGCCAGTCAGTTGTGTGTCCCAAACCAATAAAATTCTGTGGAGTACAGCAGTGCATCTTCTTCCCCAGCAGACAGTGGAATGATTCCTAAGGACAAAGAGGCCAGCAAGCCCACCTCTGGTCTGTACTGTGAACCCCATCTCCCAGCCTCGAAGGACAGTAGTGTGGGTTCTACCATGTTGGTGGCACGCAGGCTCTTCCGTTTCCCTGCTATTTCTCTTGCATTCCCAAGTGTGTTCACTGAGGCACACCGAGTACTCTTTAGACAACATCAGATGGACCATCGTACTAAGCATCTAAGTGTAAAGCCCTTGGTTGGCTTCTCATTGCAATGATATGAAAGGCAAAGTCTTTACCTCAGCCTGTTGCCATTTTCAGCGGTAGCTTCTGATTGCCTGACACACAGCAGTTACAGTGTCTCTTTTCGTCAGGTTCCTTGAGTGACTAAGCACGCTCTTTCTTCAGACACATTGTGCTCTCTACCCAGGATCATTCTTCGCTTCTGCCTGGAGGACACCAACCTTCACATTTCAACAACAGCACCCCTCCCATGTTGTATTTTTTTTCTACAAAACCCATTATCATGGGCTTTAAGTATGCATTTATTAAATTTGCTTTTAGTTTTATACCCATACTATAAACTTCACGAAGCAAACAGATGAGACCGTTTTGCTTAGAACATGCCTAGTACAGTAACTTGAATCAAGTAGATATTCAGTTAGGAAATGGTTGCATACATACCATGACTGAGTGTAGGTCTGTTCTGATCATGTGGCTCTTTGGGATAGAATCACAGATGTAAAAGCAACTAGCTGAGATCTAAAGCTTTTTAATTAAGTGGTTCTGATGTGAGGCACTTGTTCTGGCTGATTTTTATCAGCATCTTTTCTGAGGTGACAGATGTGGATTGAAGTCCTTCTTCCGGAAGCCTGTCTAGACTCTCAGAGCCCATCATCAGTACCTCAGCACTGGGCCCGCCCTTCACGAGAGGCCCTACAGGGGCCTCTCCACCAGGATGGGGCACAGCATTGTTTATATAGATCCCTGAGAAGTAATTTAATTATTCCTTTTAAGAAGAGGTGCCCGATGACTTACTGAAATATAATTTTCCATGGTAGGTCTATCTGTTCCTGGTACATATTATCAAATAAAAACTTTGTATAATATATTTAAACTTTACAAAGTTTTTCAGAAAATGGTGAGTTTCAGATAATCATGTCCTACAATGTTAAATTATGAGGCAAATTTTGTTAAATAAGAACACTACCTTCATATGAATTTCCATATAATGCAATGTGTAATATATGCCTACCCTTTTTTATTTTTTGAGACAAGGTCTCACTAAGGTGCCCAGGCTCAAATCCTCCTACTTCAGTTTCTTGAGTGCTGGAACCATACATATGCATAATTGCATCTGGCTTTCATATTTAGGGAATGAAAGAATTCACATGTGACTCATGTAAGGATGGGTGTGTATGATCTTGGAAGAAAAATGGAAGGAAGGAAGGAAATGCAGAACTGTCAGGGGCCTTTACTACCTTTCCACTGCTCACCTACGTGACCAGCCAGCCCTGGCTTTTATTCTGGAAGTTTCTTGTTCAAGGAAACCCTTCTGCGGTGGGCAGATGAGAGCAGTAGTGCTCACCCTTCAGGGAGGACCGAGGGAAGAACGTGTACGAACGAATGTGTGTGGTTGTGCAGGTGGAAAGGACGGTGAGAGAAGAGAAGGATCTCTCTTCGTTCTAGAAAGGGAATGACAGTTTCTGTCACTTTAACGAAGGCTTTGAACATGTAGAGCTGGTTTGAAAACGACATAAAAAATGAACTGCAGAGCTGAGGATGTGCTGTAGGTGACAATTTGGCCGTAGGTCTGGAAGGACAGGACAATTTGGCAGCAGGGTCTGGAATCAGGGGGAGGATGGAGCTCCACTAAGAAGACACCTTTACTCCCAGCCTTCAGAGAGAGGAGCCAGAAGTGAAATTTTGATTTCTTATATACAATGACTGACTTCTCAGAAAAAATCTTATTTTAGTTTCATAGTTTCCTCTGATTACCTGAATGTGTGATTTTAAAGTCTCTTCATCAAGTTCAAAAATTAAAAAATCTATCACGAGTCCACATCTCAGTTACATTGAAGTTGATATGAATGATGTATAATTATTAGACAACAGTAATAACATTAGTTTTCACATTAAAAATTCTTTTAGAAAAGAAATTAAAGGGAAAAAAATGTAAAAATATTTCAATTTGAGAGCTATTCTTCATGAAGCATTAACAAAAGTTTCTCATTCAGTAAACTCTGAACTATTTCCATTCTTTTTTTCAGATTCATGTTGGTCTAAAAATGACACCACTGTGTTAAAAATTATACCTGAAAATAAGAGCTGTAGTCCTAGTTCTCCTTCATTTAAAGATGACCAGTTTTGATTTGAACAATTGAGAAATTTTCTGTTGACACGTTCAGCTTAAGACTGTCTAGGACAAAAGATTGGCAAATTTTGAGTTGTATAAGTGAAAACAACTTGACATCAAGAAGACAGTTAACCTGGTAAGAAATGGGCAAAGAATTTGAATACGGTAGATTTTGAAAAGCTAATGAGAATAGATATCTTAATACTATACTTATACAATATATAATATATATGATATATATAGCTAGTGAATATATATATAATCACTAACTAAAAGAGCATTGTTGGTAGTATTATAAATACAGCCATTTGGGCCAGAGATTTAGCTCAGTGGTTCCGCCACCTCCTAAGAAGTGCAAGGTCCCTCGTTCGACCCTGGTAACCATATACAATGATATGATATTGGGCATGCTGACTCACGCCCACCAGCAATCAGTACCACACTCCACAATGGAGTAGTAGGTGGACCTAGAGGATATGATAAAGTGAAATAAGCCAGGAATAGAAAGACAGACACTGCATGATCTCACTGAAATGTGGATCCTAAGAAAGCTGAATTCATAGAAAAGCAGAAAGTAGAATGGTGGTCACCAGTGGTGCATAGTGAGAAGGGGAGTAGAGAGATGTTGGTCAAATTACAAAATTTCAAGGAGGAGGAATAAGTTTCAGGAGATTCATTTGCCAGCATGGTGACTATGGCTAATAATAACATATTGCATACTTGAAAAATTAATAAGAGTGTATTTTAAATTGTTTTTACACCAAAATCATACAGAGCAATTAGATACTAATTATTTTGATTACTGCACAATGTACTCAAATATCAAAACTTCCTCTTGTGTACCACAAATGTGTACAATTGCTATTAAAAAATAAAGACCATATTAAAATGTATGGTGTTAAATAATAGGCAGCTAAAACAGACAGAAAAATAACATGTTCTATTAAATAATTACTTGAATTGGCTGAGTGTTTGCTATATGGTTAGATGCTTTAGAAATTTTATACATAAAAATATGCCAGCCAGGCGTGGTGGCTCATGCCTGTAATCCCAGCACTTGGGAGGCAAAGACAGGAGGATTGCTGAGTTCGAGGCTTGCCTGGGCTACATAGTGAGTTCAGAGCCAGCCTGAACTTCAAAGCGAGACCCTGTGTCAAAAAATTAAAAAAAAATATGCCCATAAATATGAAGTCAGTCTGAAGGCAACCTCTGATTTTTTTTGAGACAGGGTCTCACTTTGCAATTCAGGCTGGCTCTGAGCTCACTATGTAGTCCAGGCAAGCCTCGAACTCAGCAATCCTCCTGTCTCTGCCTCCTGAGTGCTGGGATTACAGGCGTGAGCCACCACACCCGGCACTGTGGTATGTGGTATTGATTGCTGGTGGGCATGAGTCTCCATGCCCAGCATTGTATGTGGTTACCGGGGATCGAACTCAGGACCTTGTGCTTGCGAGGCAGGCGCCGGAACCACTGAGCTAATCCTCCGTCCCAACCTCTGATATTTTTGAGTGATGCTAATTTCATGCCATTGCCATTATTTTGTAAAATGTCAGTACTCAGAATCTTCCCACCTCTTTAGAAGCATATTCTTTAACAGCATCAAAAGTGTTTTAAGCTGGGGGGGTTAGTATGTCTTAAAAGTTTTACATGTATCCTTTTCTAACAAAGTTACATTAGAGTCATGAAAGCAAGGTAGGTTTAGGTTTCATTATGGATGAAGCCATTAGGAAAGGCAAGAAATTAAATGGCAGGGCAGAAAAGTTTTAGATTTTTAAAAATTGAATTCTTTATTGGTACATTTTATACATCTCACAATCACACACAACACTAGGCAATTTGTACATTGACACAAGTTAATTCTCATTTTTACCCACATTCCTACCCACCCCACGTCCCCACCCACTATATACATGCTCTTTTATTTTCTTTCAGAATCATATTTATTCCTTCCCCTCATTACATTCCACATCAAATTTCCTTTGCAAATTTCCCATTCTACAAAAACAGAAAAGTTTAAAAATAATAACATATACATACCATTTTTCCCATTCCCCACCCACCCTACAACCCCCACCACATATATTTAAGCTTTGTTTCCTTTTTTAAAATTATCATATTTTCTTCCCCTTGTTATCTCTACATCCCATTTCCCTTTGAATATATAAATGTACCAATAAAGATTCAAAAAATAATAATAAAAGAGCCAACTATAGGAAAATATCATGGCAATATCATGGCAAATGAACACATATCAGTTATAACGATCAATGTTAATGCCTTCGATTACCCAATTAAAATAAATAAACTGGCAGAACAGATCAAGAAGCAAGATCTAACAGTCTGGTGTATTTAAGAAACACATTTAATTTAAAAAGAAATCCATAGAATGAAAGTAAAAGGATGGAAAACAATTCTTAATGTGATAGGAAACCACAAAATCAAGAGTGCTATCTAATTTGCAAATTAGATTTCAAAGCAAAACTAATTAAAAGAGAGAAAGAAGATCACTATTAACATGTTCAAAACAATATTCTCTAGGATGAAAGATTAGGTTACAGATTTTGAGCATTTACTAAGAAGGTCATATGGTTTAGCACATGTAATTCTTACAACATAGGGATGTAGGTCCTCCTATCTTGTTCCTTTGATAGTGGGATTCAAACTCAGAGGTTTCCTTGTGTAGACAAGGGTTATAACAACAGGAGGCAGCGGAGCAAGGACTGAAACACTGGTACTCTTGGATCTTCTGTCTTACTCCCTGTCACTCACTACACACTTCCAGAAATGGACTTGGCCAATTATTTCTAGATCCTCTCCTACCTTTGTTCTACAACAGTCTGCCAGTGAGCCCAGTGAACCTTCATATCACTCTCTAAACCTGTCATATGTTTTCCTATTTCTATATCTTTGCTTGAATGTTTAAGCCATGTTCATTCCTGGGTGTGTCCTCTAAGAAGCCTGTTGGGTGCATGTCTAATAAAATGCCATTGTGTTTTCTTTTAACTCCAGAGCAATGCTGTATTGATTGCATTATGTCATTCCTCGTGACGTCATTCCTCATGATGTCCTCTTCACTGGAACCTGGGGCTCCTTACTCTGACTTTCAGCTGTCTTCCTTCTCCTGTACCCACAAGACCATGCTCTTCATGGAAGCCCTCACTGCACTACTCATTTTTTCCATGAAGGCAAAATAACCATATTTTTTCATGTTTCAATAAATTTCTGTTTAATTGACTTTAAATAAAAAACATTAGGAAGAATATTTAAGATAATTTTTGTCATTTGAATGCAACAATAATATAGAGCCAAAGATTACTTCCATTGGAGCCAGATAAACAGTGCAGTAGCCAGTGGTGCCCCTTGATGCACAAGTTAAGATGGTTGATTTACCTAAATTTTAAGGTGCAGCCATACCACTATACTTAAAGAATCAGACTAAATGCAAACATAGAAAAGATTCACTGATTATTTTTTTGTAAGAGAAATGTCTTTGAAAGGCTGGCTAGAATTGCACGAAGGATTGGAACTGTTCACATTATTCTGAGCAAAAACGTAGAACAATGAGAAAGAAAAGAGCATCAACCTTTTTATCAAATAAGTGTCAGGAAATAAGTGTCAGGAAAATGTTAAGGGTTCGAGTCTTGCTGCCCTATTAATAATAAAACAAGGCAGGAGGACACAAGTCATTTGCATGAAGCCATGCTCTTCCTGGATATAGATTTCAACATCCTGGTTCAGAAGGTTCCATAACATTTGATAAGATCAAGTCATTCTTTTTGATTAACTAATGAAGACATGTGCCTCATAACACAGGAAACGGGGCCCCTTCTCTTCCTTCCATGGGTAGAAGCAGGAACCAGGACATTGCAGCTCCAAAGTGGACCTTCTATTCTTGGTTTCAACAGTCACCAAGTACGGTAAGTCGCTAGTGAGTGGCCAAGAGCACACCCATGTGGGGCAGGGTAACTCAGACACAAAGTACAGGACTGAGTGAAGGCCACAGGCATGTTTTAAATCAGTGATACTTTTGCTAAAATATCAGCCGACTCGTGATACTCTGCCAGTGGCAGAGAATCTAGTTTCCTTTAGTCACAGAGCATATGAATGTATGTGTGAGTATATATGCACGTATATATGTATGTATGCCTGTATGTGTGTGCTAAACATAGTAGTGGATTACATTAGATAGGTTTTGGGGTTCCTGTTTATCCCTAAGCTGCCTCAGCCCTTGCAGCCTGTCAGAGAGGGCTGTCTCCTGCCCTGGTTTCAGATTACTGGAACAGAGGCAAATGTCCAGCCTGGGGTCAACTAGTCCTTCAAATGGCCATGGACACTCTAGAGATTGAAAGAAGAAAACCCCAAGGACACCCTCAGGGTAGAGCAAAGACATAGTCTCACTGAGTTCTGAAAACTAGAATTGCTCAGAGGCAGAAAGAAGAAATTAGAGAATATATGTATGTGGAGAGAGAGAGAGCAGGAGAGTAAAGAGGAGGGGAAGAGGAAGGGCGAAGGGAGGAGGGGGAGAAGAGAGAAGAAAAGTCTTGAATCCCTGAAGTCTTCCTCATTCTCAGCTTGTCTTTACACATCCTTCCTGATTGTCATGCAACTTTTCAACACTCAAGCTCCTTTCCATGGCATTTATTCTTTTGCTAGACTTTATTGTAGTATCATAAAAACATACAGTATTGGTGGGCGAGTGGCTCATGCTGGTAATCCCAGTGCTCAAGAGGCAGAGGCAGAAGGATTGCCATGACTTTGAGGCTAACCTGGGCTACATAGTGAGCTCAAGGTCAGCATGAACTACAAAGTGACGCCTTGTCTCAAAAAACTAAAAGAAAACTAAATTCTTTCTCTCTCTCCCTCCCTCCATCCATCCCTCCCCCCTCCCTCTCTCTCATATATACAGCATAGGGATCCCAATTAGAAAAACCTCAAAGGTATTTTTTGATTTTTTTTGCATTGTTGCAGAACAAACCCAGGGCCTCAAAGTCATTTAGTAGCTGTCTAGGCCTGGCATTGTCACTTATCTTCTCCTCATTGTCCTAAGTTTGGTTTGTTGTGATTTTCAGTAAGAAAGAAATGTAGGGGAGTTGACACTATTTCCTTTGACGTTATAATCAGGGATTTTAATATTGGATCTTTTTCTCTTCTCTGTTTCTCTGACTTCTTCACATTTCTGGGAGGCATAAGATTTTTACATCTTTTCACGTAAAGACCTCCTTCTTTCATGACCATGAGCCACATTCACAAAAAATAGTTATTTTCATGTTCAGAGATCTAGAGCACATGGACCATCAAAATAATAAAATTGTCACTACTCTAGGCTGGGAAAGCCCATCCATGGAGCGTTTCAAGGGTCAAGCGTTCCACAAAACACCAGCAGATACTAGAGGAAAACAGAGGCAGACATGGTGTGGATTTAAGCAAAACCAAGCAGCACTATAAGAGGCTGGAACCCAGCCATGCAGTGTGAATTGTTATGGGGAGAGAGTGCGCACTGTTCTCATGGAAGGCAGTAGAGGGTATGAGCTCTACACATGAGGAAATGGCGGCGCTACACTGGAGAGACGTTTGTGGGCCCAAGTAACCTGCACATCCAGGAACCTGGGGCCATGCCTGGAGACCGTAGTGTTGGGGTGCTCCTGCATCCATGGGGTGTGAGGGGTGCTTGGATGCTGCTACACATCCTACAAAGCCCAGGAGAGCCCCATGACAAATACCTGGCCCCCAGGTCAACAGTGCTGATGCTGCAAAATTCTGATCCAGGTTACAGCAACTTGATTTGGAACATAAACAATAACTCAGGAGGTGGGGAGAGGGCAGCTGGCTTCCGGGCACACTTTCCCTTCCAAATAAAATATCTTCTGCAAATGGAGCCACTGAATCTCCCAGAATCTATTGCAGAGTCAATTCTCTGCAGGTTCTCGATGTCCCCAGTTCAACAGAAAGCATTTTTTATATCTTTCAGTCTCATTATATTCATTCTTTTAAAAAATATTTCAAATTTACAACATAAAAGGAAGGTTAAGAGTGAAATAAAGAGGGGTAATTTTTTTTTCCAGCCTGGTGCTTTGACATGATTTTCTCTGCCCAGTTTATTTCTACCACATGCTGTGGGAGATAAGCAGCCACAGAGGTGCCCCTCGTTAGTCTGCAAGGAAATTTTCAGGACAATCTCTGTACCTTCCCCGTCACTGGCTCTTCCTAGTGTCCCGAGCTCCTTCGGAGTTCCCTAGGATCTCCTTGCCAATGGAGAATCCATTTTGGTGAATGTACAGGAACCCTAAGACCATAGTGCCCCCCAGTCAGAGGATGGGTGTGTGGTGAGGGAAGAGAAAAGGAAGTAAACACTGACAGGGAACTGTCAGCATCAGCACCGGGTACTTCAGTGCAGGGTCTGCCTCGTAAATCTACCCTGTGTCTGCAGAAGTTGAAACTTCGGCACTGGAGGATGCATATTGGAGGCATTATTCATCACTGGCAAACACCACAGTCCAGAAGCACAGAGGTGTAGACTATTCCCTTCTTTTCAGCGGTACAGGGAGGCTTGGTCTGCTTTCTCTTCTAGATCATTAGTCTTCCCGACCCCCAGAGGTCTCCCACTCTGCCCCAGAGTAGCAGCTCTCCTCTCAGATGTCTGGGAAAGGTACCTGGCTGGGTTGCAGGGGAGGCTCCTGCCCAACAGAACAGTTCTACCCACTGTTCCTGGCCTCAGCTACCACTGGAGCCAGTCCTGTGTACACTGGAAAGCTATGTCCCTACAGATCAGACACACTGCCCCCATGTTTTCTCAAGTTGAAATCAAATACAGCTAGACTATTTTTTTTTTCTATTTGCTCCCTAATATTTTCATTTTGAATCTAATTATTAAGGTCACCTTTTTTTTTTGGTCAAGAAAGCAAAATCATCAAGCCAAACTGTAGAAGGCTAGGTGGTGGGAGAGCTCTGACTTAACTGAGGGTGAGACATTAGAGGGAAGACTTCATTTCCACTTCACTGGAACTGAAAACTGGGGAAATGTTCTTTTTTCAGACCAAGGTTTACTGCCAACACACAGGGGTGGGATAATCAGGCTGTGAATATAAACATGCTCTTCCTCTTTGCTGGTGCTTAGGGACCAAGCAAGGAGACAAGTTACACAACTGTAAGAAGGGGTAAGCAGGCACCTCATGCTGACACCCTTCCATGAGATCTTAGTTAAATCAGAATTTCTTATTCCCCTTCGGCTCACTTCGATCTTCCTCTGATCTATTCCCCTGAAAGGTCTAAGAGAATGTAAGCTAATATCAGTTACATCTTAAATATTTAAGGGCAGGAGCAATATTCTCTTAGTTACTAGGTTATGACCGTGTAATCTTTGGGGTGAAATCCGAATACTTTTTGTTTTGTTTTAGGAATTAATATGTGTTATTAATTGTGTTAAACAATAAAGTAGTCAGGAAAAAATAGCATGAGAAATGGCTGCCATAGAAACTAACAATTATTCTGCATTGTCACTATAGATTTTACAGTTGTATAAAATAATTCAGCTTTAATAATTTAAAATTGAAAGAGAATTTTCTCCAAAAATCCAATTCAAGAGTGATTCAATTCCCCAAGATTGTCTATCAGGAATAAGAACAAAAGCAGTTTAATACCTACAGTATCCGAAGGGAATAACAAACCCAAACTGCAAGTTCTAGTTTAGGTGAAAATTTGGTACTGATTGTTATTTTTAGCCATGTCTATGGATTTCATGGATCTTACATTTCAAGCCAGATTCATTTTATGTGTTAATGTTCAAATACAGGGTCTTACAAAAATAACTGCATAAAGTAGATGTGAACACAGATGTACAGCAAATGAACTTGTCATTTTTCTAAGACCAAGAAATTTTAAAATTCCATTATTATGGGGCTGGAGATTTGGCTCAGTGGTTCCAGTGCCTGCCTCACAAGCGCAAGGTCCCTGGTTCAATCCCCAGTAACCACATATAACAATACTGGGCGTGGTATGCCCACTGGCAATCAGTACCTCATACCACAGATGCTGGGCTTGGTGGCTCAAGCCTGTAATCTCAGCACTCGGGAGGCAGAGACTCTCGGGAGGATTGCTGAGTTCAAGGCTTGCCTGGGCTACATAGTGAGCTCAGGGCCAGCCTGAACTACAAAGTGAGACCCTGTGTCAAAAAAAAAAAATTCCATTATTATGCTCCTGTGATGGTGTGTACTTGCATGTGTATGTGTGTGACACATACAACGGTGTGTTATACTTTAACTCTTCAGGTTATATCATGCACACATGCTGCTCATAACATTTTAAAATTTAAGCATTTAAGACAGAATCTGCTAATTTCAAGCATATACAGAGAACATGTATAATGGGGGAATTCAGAAAAATGACTCAATATGGAAGTCAATTGATTAATTTCTCTGATTCAATGTAGTGGAGTTTAAAAAGAAGCCAAAAACATTTGGGCCACTGCATTTGAGAGCAGAGATTCTATAGTTGTTTATAGCAAACAAACAGTTGTTTAAGGCAAAACTCCCAGGAGGTTGGACCATATTGTAAGCAACCAAGTTATATATGCCTTATAGTTAGAATAGACACCCATTATAGCTGAGAAGTCTTTCCTCATGTCCAATCTGAATATATCTTTCTGCCAACTCTGGCTACTTCTCTTTATTTTGCCTCAGTGGGAAAAAAATAGGTTTACATTTTCACTGCAATATAGTTTTTGTCTTTTATTTTTGTTGCTAAAAATCCATTATTGAATTGATCATTTTGACAGCTCCTCTCTTACCTATATCACCTGAAATTTCTTACTTTTGTTAACAGGTTCTGCTTTCTGATTCCTGCACTCTTCTAATAACTTTCTCTTTGCATTTTTTTTTTTTTATCTTTTAAAACCAAAGCCTTTATTTTGAGAAATTGTTGAAGTTCTCAAGATGAACTGGATGCTGCAACAGCGGCTCTCTTGGGTTTAGGTGTTGTTCCTTCACGGAATCCATGCCTGAATCTGCGATACACAATTTTTAGGTGCCTCATTCTCCCAGTTCCGGTGGTATTTCGCCTTTTAGCCTTTGCACTCCAGTTATACTTTCTCTTGCGCTTGGCAGGGTAGCCACATTTGCCACAAGTAGACTTCTGAAGGTGGTAGGCCTTAGAGCCACAGCGGCGGCATAACGTGTGTGTCTTATTACGACGCTTTCCAAACGATGACGTTCCTTTCGTCATCTCGCTTGTACCGCCGAGACCAAAGAGCTCTCCTTGCATTTTGTTCTTGTTTTCCACAATACACAGTAGAAAAGGCAATGATCTCTGTTAAGAGAGGAAGAAAGCCTCCACCAAGAGACAGCCAGGAATATTTATTTGATCTGGGTTTTGCATGTTTCCTTTGACCAGGAAACTAGCTAAGCTCGCATTTTCCCAAAAGCTCCCCCTTCCCTGGGACATGAATACACACTGTCTATGTCTGGCTTGAGTCCTGAGAGTTCGGACTCTGCCAGTGTCCCTTCCAGGCCACTGATGGCTGGCGTGGCCCTCACTGACTCGGCTTCCCAGAGTCCTCTTCTTTGTGACGAAAATTAATCTTTAATCTCTTTACAGCCTTGATGCTTATTTTATCATAGCTTTATTTTATGTTTTAGAATTTCTTTATTGAGCCTTACATTTTATTTTAACATTTCTTTTGGGTCTGAATTTTCATAATTTCACCTCAGGAGCTAGCCTGAAAGTTTCCTAGGCCTGTTTAGCATTAACAATGCCATTGGTTAAAATGTAACTGAAATCAATTGGTGGTGAGAAAAGAGAAAGTGGAAAGCTATATCTAGAATTTTGGATTATTGCTACTACCCAAAACATGTTAGCATTTTCACCTGCATTAAATTAAGCTTAATGTAAACATCATGACTAGAGAATGAAAAAAATGTGTTATTTTACAAAGGAGTTAATAAAGTTCCCCAAGTGGTAATATAGGGTCAGATAATGCCTGGGTGGTTATCTCTGAGATTCTGTCTTAAAACATTGTTAACTCAGCTAAAGGAGACAGGAGAACCGTTATATTTGGTAGAATGGTCATGAATGTTTATTCCTTTTTAGAAATCTAGCACTGTGCAAGGCTTTAAAAAAATGTAAACAATTAATTATACTCTTCAATCACCTCTTTGAGATTGTGATTATTATTTAGAAGAAGACAACATCAGGCTCAGAAAAGCCTGACAATCTGCCAAGCTGAAATTTTCCAGAACTTCTGTCTAAACCCAAATCCTCTCATAAATTCACCAGAAAGAAAGCAGTAGCTGGCATAGTGAGAAACACAAACAGCCTTGAAATTACCTGGAAAGTATCCTGGATTACTGCAGTGGCAGAAAGCTATGTCTGCTGATAGGAGCACCTATACATTTAACAAACACCTCTAGCCTTTTTATTCTCATTATGAGAAAGTCATGGATTCATAAAACAAGTCAGCTTCTTCCGTTTACCTATGTGTGCACAGCCCTGTATTTCCAGCTCACATAATTTCCCCCAAATAATTAACTGTTTTTCGCGACAATGAGCATTTGGATCCCACCCAGGTTCCACCTGCCCTGCGGGATGCTGGTCCCATCGGGAGAGAGGCGCCGTGCGAGGACTCGCCTGCTGCGCATCTGCCTACCCTCACACGTTGGCTCTCTGATTCTTCTCTTGGCTCTGAGTAATTAGAAAGCTTGTGCGTTTGAACACTTCAGTGAGAAATGAGGGCAGAAATGTGCCCTGCCAAGTGGGGAAGTGGAAAATAAATGGGCAAGCCTTCCAGAGCACAAAATCCATCAGCAAAACTGCCAGCCCAGAAGTAATTGCAACTTTAGTGGTGAAAGAACACAACATCTTCAAAGAAAGGGAAACGAAGAGGGCGAAATGCTGTCTCAACAAACAAAAACAAGAACATTTTCTTTACTCTGGATGCAGCACAAATGTGTGATATTCTCAGTTCCGCGGGACCGTCTTAGACACATCCCAGTGTTCACCTGTTACAACTGTCTTGACATCCCAGTAACACCTCCTGCCCGAATTTCTGCACTGGTATCATAATTGGGTCTTCTGTTGCCCTACACTCTCAGCAGTAGTTTATTCCCTGTTTTCTAGCTTCCAGGCACTAACCTACTTGTTGGTGTTATTCACCACTCAGCCTCTCTGCAAGCTTTGTCAGGCCTGTTGTAATAAATCACCAAAGACTGAGTGGCTTAGAAACAACCAAAACTTGTTTCTCAAAGTTCCAAAGGTTGAATGAAAATCTGGGATCATGGTGCCAGAAAGCCCTCCTCTGGGTTGCAGACTGTAAGCTTCCCACTGAATCATCACACAGTGAAGAACAGCCAGTCGGTCTGTGGCTCCTTCGAGGGTGCTAATTCCAGGGATGCAGCCCCCTCCTTGTAAAGATGCTACCTCCTAACTCTATCATGTTAGGGACGAGGAATCCAGCACAAATTTCGGGTGATCACAAGCATTCTGTGTATTGATCTCTACAGCCCTCCGATTAAAGCTACAGTTTTTTTCCCCCAAAACATAAATCTGGTCTTGCTATTTTTTTGTTGTTGGGATAAGGTGAAAAACTCCTTTGCCCAGCTAACAAACCTATTCCCAGACCGATGAGGGCTCGCTCACCTGGAGTCATAGGAAAGGGCCCTGTATGAGAGTATCCTCCAGGCTCCTGTCAGCCACTCCCCGGCAGGGGCTTAGGAAAATGAGGTCTTCTATGGCAACTTCTTGACGTGGTCGCTGATGTGACCCTGGTGTGTCTCAGGGCTGCTCACAGAGTGCTAACTCACATTCACGCCTTCCTCTTTATGCATATATTGTTACTCACGTTCACTTTTACCCTGTTTCAGCCACTCATTTAGAAAGTTGTCCAAAGACTCACAGAAATCAAAGCTAGAGTTCTAGGGTATGTGAGTAGGGGGGCAGAAGGTTCAGGCAAAAGTTTAAGTAATCTTAGTAGAAGAGAGCACAGACAATTCATTAATCCCACTTATACAGAATCCTTTTAGTTCTGTAAGGCTTACTAATGAAAATGTTCAAACTCATATCTAAATACTACCAGCTGATCAGGGGAAGAAGGGTAGATGAGATGATCAATACAAATTTGATTCTTTAAAGATAAGTGTTCTATGTATCAACAGAGGGTTCATTTCTCTCTGTCACTAACATGCACACTGAACAGATTTAAATTTGCTGTTCTATTTCCTCAACTATAAGATAATACGTTTTCAAGAAGTCACCTCTAACATCCTGTCCACCTCTAAATTCAGTATCATTTAGGGATTTGCATTCAAAGTCTTAGTCTGAAGCCTTCCACTCTCTGACTGCCACTTCAGACCTTTCCATCGTGGACTTCTAACTCCTCCTTTGGTGCCAGCAACGCTGCAGCCTCACTGCCTGTCATATCCCCACACCTATCTTAACCAGGCCCTATCCACACCAGTAATTTGACTGGCATTTTCTTAAAAATGCCTACAAAGTAAAATCATAATGAACCTTAAGAGCTTAAGCTCAAGAATAACAATCAGATTAGCTCTGTGGCAAAACACATTCCTGCAATTGAGGTGTATCACAAACAGGTGGGAGTAATATACTCAAACTGGACAATGCAAGTTTTTTTTTTAAAGTTTCATTTGACAGAAGTACTTATCTACTTAGATTTGATTATTAAAGATACAATTGCAAAGAAACTCAGAGATGTTCAACAACTTGCAACTATTCTCACTGAAAAGGGGCTCTTATGTTATCCAGTAAAAATGAGCTTGATGTCTGAAGTCCTCTGGAAGGATGTCTAAAGTACTTAATTATGCCTAATATAAAATTTCATATGATTATCTGTTTAAAACTTTTCTTCTTGCATTAGTCACAGTCAGTCTATTCATTTGGAAATCTCCCATAGATTCCTTTTGGTGTCTGGTTTAAATTCTGTCTTAATTTAAAAAGCTAAGAAACTTCCAAATAGGGGAATGGAAACCTTATTGGCTTACTTTTTTCTACTGTTTCTCTCAGTCTTTGGGATGCCCACAGATTTCAAAAAAGGGTAGCTGGGGACTGGAGATTTAGCTCAGTGGTGCCGGCACCTGCCTAGCATGCACAAGGTCTCTGGTTCAATACCTGGCAACCACATAAAACAATACTGGGCATGTTGGCTCACACCCACCAGCAATCAGTACCACATATCACAAATCCCGGGCTTGGTGGTTCACGCCTGTAATCCCAGCACTCAGGAGGCAGAGGCAGGAGGATTGCTGTGTTTGAAGCCTGCCTGGGCTACATAGTGAGTTCAGGGCCAGCTTGAACTACAAAGCGAGAACCTGTCACCCCCCCCCCCCCAAGAAAAAAGGTAGCTGGAAAATATCCTTGGAAGATTGTTGTCCATCCAAGCATCCACAAATTTAACTGTTGATGTTGGCTTAAGACTGTCATTACCACTTTAAATAAATTTATTGTTATTTCTTTAATTTCCCATCAGATTTATCAAAGAAAATGTTTCATGTCAGTTATTTTTTTAACCTATATTTAGTCTCTTTAGCTCTTGTTTTTTCTCTGCTGTTTCTGTTTTTTATTTTTCAAAGTCTCACTGTCATACTTCACTTCTCTTGACTGCCTTCAAATTATTTTCTCTAAAAAACACTATCAGTTTCTATTTCCCACAATCATTAAATCTTACTACCTGCAAGGTTTTCATTTACACCTACATTTTTCTTTCAAGTGATTTAAGATCTGCCTGGGCTTCTGCAACTTTACTTTTGGTTTCAAAACTTCTCTACTGAAATGTTACTGGTTTAATTTTTAAATAACTGAAATTATAAGATATTGAAGGACAGTCATAATGTAAGGTTAATTTTAGGATTTTTCTGTATTATATATTCAATTGCATAAGAAAATCAAATTATATGAATACATTTTTAATGTCAGAAATGGGAATATTTATAAAAGTAGTTATATTTTTCTCAGCCTATAAAAAGAAATTATTGAATACTAGAGAAAAGCAGAGGTGGCATAATCTAACAGATATCTTTAATTTTAAAAAAGAATAGACATATTTATAAGAACTTCTTCATTTCATTTTTATTCTACTAAATTAAAAGATTTTGACCCTATTGTCACAGACCCATTTTCAGAGCTTTATTTCTACAGCACAAAAATTTATTCTATTCAGTCAATCTCCTGTTCTTGAATAATTCACTATGGTTTGTTGTATCCAGCCCTATTCCAAACTCTCTTCAAACTCCAAAAAGGTTTTCCTTAATTTTAGAAAGCACATATGTGTAGCTTCTGTTGATGAATACTTTCTGGAGACATAATTTAAATGGATATGAAAAATCTGCCTGTGGAGAGAGTATATTATTTCATATAGTTTTAAATGTTAAGGAGATCATAAAGATTAAAAACGCAAATACTTGATGCCAGAAATACTGGCCTAATGCACATGCTTGGAGAAGAAATCATCTTTGTTTGTTGATGTACTTCTATTAATATTCCTGGTGCTGAGTAGCTGTGAGTGCTTTGACTTTCTAATCAGCACAAGGCAATAGACTTATCAAGGCAACAGACTGCTGCAACTCTGCCTCAGCGGAGGAAAGAAATAATAGCACGTGCAGATAGGAGAGTTGTGAGGGCACAGTTGGAAGGACATGGAAATAAAATCCAGGAGAATGGAGCTGACAATGTAAATGATCTCTTACTCCATAATGAGAGTAGAGATCATTTACCCTGCACTAAGCTATGTTTATCATTAGCACAAAGGCCACAAATTTTTAAGACATAAGTCACTGAAAAGATTAAGGAGGAAACACCTTGGGAAATCTGTCTAAAAGTAACACTCTAGCAATGTTCTTATATATTAAAATTTGAAGGGTCATGATAATTGCTTGTCATGACTCATTGTAGGTACTAATCACTCAGGAAAGGAAAAGCCTACATCTCCCTTGGTGTCACAGCGTGAAAGGTGGTTAGAAATAATTAACATAGGCACAGCAAACCCATTATTCTCTTAGTGATGTGGATTTGGAATACTGCATCTTTTAAGAGGCTGCTTTTTTCTTTAAAAAGAAAAGTACCTACTATTCACTTTTATGAAAAGTCTTTACTGGATTGCTAACAACCTTAACTAACCCGTTTTGCAGATGAAGTTTGGTCAGATTTCTTCTCCACATGAAGTAAAGTCATTTGCGCCTGTTTTTTGAAAGCTCATTTTTGAGTGTTTTATTTTAAGTAAAAATACATAGTGTAATTGTTGGTTAGGAAGTGTCACTGGAACAGACAGACACATTAAAGGAGTAAATGAATATCCTAGAAAGAAATAGGTACCATGCTTATCTTACTTTTAGAGAAAGAAACATTATAGTTAATGGAAAGGAAAGGGTAGTACATTGTTAAAGGACAAATGACTACCTATTTGTGAAGAAAAATCTAATCTCAAGTCTTCGTCTCATAGCATTCATCAAGTAGTTCCATTTATACTGCAGCTAGTTGTAGATATTGAAGCCCCCAAATTATAAGGAAACATATAAATGATGGGCCAGAGATTTAGCTCAGTGATTCTAGCATACGCAAAGTCCTAAGTTTGATCCCTGGTAACACATACTACAATGCCAGGCACGGTGGCTCATGTCTGTAATCTCAGCACTTGGGAGGCAGAGGCAAGAGGATTGCTGAGAGTTCGAGGCTTGCCTGGGTTATATAGTGAGTTCAAGGCCAGCCTGTACTATAAAACAAGACCCTGTCTCAAAAAACTAAAAAACAAAAACAAAAACAAAAAAACACACACATACAAAACCCTAAAAAAAAAAATAAATAAATAACTCCAAGAAAGTAACTTGAGGGTATACTTTTAAGACATACACAAAATAATAGTAACAGTAATAAAAATTAGATTTTCTATGTGATCCAAATAAACATACTAAGATAGAAAAAGTATACAAAATCCATTTGGAATAAATATAGCATGGTCAGTAACATGATGATTACCACATACTATGAAATTCCTTCAAATCTTTGAGAGAAACATTATAATCCCAATCTGCGGATTGTCAGTTACACAACTAGAAAACTAACTTGGCTCTCTAATCAAACTACTATGACTCTATCCTCAGTAAATGACCTGCTGTAAGGAAATGTCTGGGCACAATGATACTTGAGAAAAAGAATGGGGAATGCATGATGGAAGGAAGGGCGATGGTTGCTGATAAATTTATACATGGACAACCTGGAAGAGCATCGGGTTACTAAAAATAAGTTTGAGAAGACTATGCGAGTAATAGGAGAAAATGCTTGGGCTAGAGTAAATGAAAAATCAGGGCATCTACTCGATAACACGGCATACAGATATTTCCACTGGGGTGCCATTCCCTATTAACAAATAGAAAAATACTGTGGACACATATTAAATTGAACAGAAAACTGGTAGCACTTGAACTTTATAATTTATCACTTAAAATGAGCAAAATATCCAAGGAGAATATTGCAGTCTTGCTCGATTTCTGTAGTAAGGAGAGGATGGACCGGATGTTGGTTCCACAGTCGGGGTAAACACAGCCTCACTAAAAAAAAATAAAGGCACTATCAGAAGACAAAACACTTCTCAGTATTAGTTTCAAGAATGCCTCCTCTGCTTGGTCTCCCCTTTTTGCCCCGCTGCTTAACACAGCTAGGCTCTTTAGACTGGGGTTCTCTATCTCCTCACACTTGCAGCCAACTTTTGCTTTCACGTTCCATTCACCTCTTGTGCCTCCAGTTCTCTTTTTTTATCTTTCCTTTTGCCTTCTTTTCTTTTCATTCTACTTATATTGATCTACCAAGAATCCCAAAATTGGTTTTTAAACCTTTATCGTATATCTAGTATTTTCATATATATTCTGTTTACTAGGGGAAAGGAAACCAAAAGTTTCAGGCTGGCTGAATTCATATGTTAAATAAAAATATATTGTCAACAATTCT
Source organism: Thryonomys swinderianus (assembly GCA_004025085.1). Classification (NCBI taxonomy): domain Eukaryota; kingdom Metazoa; phylum Chordata; class Mammalia; order Rodentia; family Thryonomyidae; genus Thryonomys; species Thryonomys swinderianus. Next base: position 1,646 of record PVIC010012835.1, on the reverse strand, counting down.
TATCACAAAGGCCGTACCATTTCAATTCCTTTCCCCATTATCCTGAGTCTCTGAGTGGGCCAGTCTACACTTTGAGCCTGTCCTCCTTGTCTGGAGCTGTCTGTCTGTCTCTTCATCACCCTCGGCTTGGGATGACTTCTTAAGAAGGCCCCAATACTTGAATGTGGTAATTAAGACTTTACTGGTTGGCTTTAGGGGTGGCGGGTGTGAGAGGTCACTGAGGATTCCCCAGCAAGAGAAAACCAAAGAGGACTGCTCTTAGAGTGGTTTCTGGATGTGATGTAAGACTGAGATAGATTTTGACAAAATTTACCACCACACGATGAAGTTTGTAAGTATTCTAGAAGTACTACTTTATAAAATACGGGAGACTTGTTGAGAATACTCAGTACTCTAAACTTCATTGAACCATAAATTGTCATCAAAAAGATGGAAAGAGGGGTTATTAAAAGTTCTTTATGTGGCTATTGATTTAGCTCAAGTGGTACCATGCTAATCTTGGATGCACAAGAGCCCGAGTTTGATCCCCGGTACCGTCCCCCCCCCAAAAAAAGTTCCTTATGTCCATCCAGAGATGAATAGATAAAGGAAGGGTAGTATTTACAATGGAGTACTATTCTGACACAAAAAAAGAATACAGTTGAGTCATTTGTAGGAAAATAGATGCACTTTGAGACTACAATGTTAAGTTTAAATATCACATGCTTTCTTCTCTAAAAGAAACCCAGAGTAAAAGTAACGAGCAACACAGAGGATAGATAATAGGAAACATAGACATAGATTTTTTTTTGCATACAGGAAGGAAACCAAGAGAGGAGAGAAGAAGGTAGAAGAGAAGCAGATGAAAAAAAGCAATTCAGGTGTGTTATGAACATGTACCACCTTTCCACAAGGAATGTTACCATTATGTTCTGCAAACATGTTCTAATAATACATTAAAATTATGAAATTTGGCTGGAGGATTAGCTCAGTGGTTCCGGCGCCTGCCTCGCAAGTGCAAGGTCCTGAGTTCGTTCCCCGGTAACCACATACAATGCTGGGCGTGGAGACTCACGCCCACCAACAATCAATACCACATACCACAGTGTGGGGAGTGGTGGCTCACGCCTGTAATCCCAGCACTCAGGAGGCAGAGACAGGAGGATTGCTGAGTTCAAGGCTTGCCTAGGCTACGTAGTGAGCTCAGAGCCAGCCTGAACTACAAAGCAAGACCCTGTCTCAAAAAAAAAAAAAATTATGAAAAAATTCAACAGGGACTACAAACCAAAAACAGAATGTCTGGACCATTTATTCCATGTTTGTTATATCATAGTTAAAAATATAGACTCCTGGATTTCTGAACTTGTGGGTCTGAATCTCTACTCTTACAGCCCAGAATCTACATGTTACATAGGCTCTTTGGTTGGTTATTTATTCTTGAGAACGACAACTTTAAAAGGCTTTTCAAAAATACCTAGGTATTTCTTTGCCGTTCTCATTAACTCTTCTTCTAAACTTTAATGGAGATCATCCAGTTAATTCAATAAGGTCCCATTAGGGTACAGTGCATACATAAAGTTACAACTTGCTTTCTGGGTGACATTTCTAGTCATGCATTTATAGCCACTATTGATATCTAACTCAAAGACAGGTAAGAATTGTTCTTC
>PVIC010012834.1:0-39027 GCA_004025085.1 Thryonomys swinderianus | reverse complement strand
CATTAGTAACAACAAAAGAGTAGAAATGAGAAAATATACAAAAAAACAGACACAGAGATCACCACCACAGGGAAATTCAGAGAAAAGGGAAATAGGGCAAACTGAAACTCAAGCACCAGGACTCACTGAGATGGTAACTAAAGCAGATCTAGTAAAATGGAAATCAGAACTCATCTCTGAGATCAAAACAGAGATACTGTCCACAGTGAAAGACATCATTAAAGAAGCGATCAGCGAGATGATAGAATCCAAGATAGCAGAAGCAATGGAACCTTTTAAACAGCTTCAAGCAGAGCTCCAGGGAATGATGAAGGAGAACAGAAGCTTCTGAAGTAGGATGAATGAAGCAGAGAACCGAATTTCAGACCTAGAGGACAGCGTAGCAGCCAATGAGCAGGAAAGACATAATCTATGGAAAAAGGCAAGGGACCATGAGAAATCAATCCAACAGCTTCTAGATGACTCAAAGAAAAATAATATAAGACTGATTGGAGTCACTGAGGAAGCAGGAGATGGTGTAAAAGACATAAAAAAGCTATTGTCAGAGATAACAGCAGAAAACCTCACAGGAAAAGAAATGGACATACAGATAAAAGAGGCCTATAGGACTCCAAAATGCCATGACATAAAAATATCTACACCTAGACATATTATTATCGAGGATCCAGATGCACAACAAAAGAATGAAATACTGAAAGCAGTGAGAGAGAGGAAGAAAATCACCTACAAAGGGAAGCCCATTAGGATCACAGCAGACTTTTCAACACAAACACTCAGTGCAAGGAGAGCCTGGAGGGAAGTGTTTCAAGCATTGCAGGAAAACAACCTCCAACCTAGATTGTTGTATCCTGCAAAACTATCTTTCAGAATGGACGGGGAAATAAGATACTTCCATGACAAAGAGAGCACTTGAAAAACTTCACAAATACGAAACCTGCACTCCAAAACATCCTAAAGAACATCTTGGAAAAAAAACACAGAAAATCCCATACCCATGAGACCCAGGAGAGTGAATTCATTGGGGCAAACAAGAAACTAAAGAGAAAAGGGGAAAAGCAAGGAAGAAAAGAACCAGGAACAGGGAAACATGGCAGCTCTGAATATGTCCATATCAGTCATAACCATTAATGTCAATGGCCTCAATGGGCCAATTAAAAGACACAGACTAGCAGATTGGATCAAGAAGCAAGATCCTACAATCTGCTGCATACAGGAAACACACCTAATTCAAGGAAACCCAGAGGCTGAAAATAAAAGTTTGGAAAACAATCCTCTACACCACAGGAAATGGCAAAAAAGCAGGAGTGGCTATAAAAAGCAGGAGGGTATGGGATTTTCTGTGTTTTTTTCCAAGATATTCTTTAGAATGTTTTGGAGTGCAGGTTTCGTATTTGCGAAGTATTTCAGGTGTTCTTTATCATGGAAATATCTTATTTCCCCGTCTATTCTAAAAGACAGTGCAGATAAAATACATTTCAAACCCAAACTCATTAAAAGATAAAGAAGGTCACTATATTCTCTTACAAGGAACGATCCCAGAGAAAGAAACAACAGTCATAAATATTTATGCACCAAACTCGAATGCACCCAACTACATAAAACAAACATTAGTGGACATGAAAAGCCAGATAACCACGAATACAATAGTAGTAGGGGACTTTAATACTCCACTGTCACAAATTGACAGATCAACTGGACAAAGAATCAATAAAGAAATACTTGAGATAAGTCAAACTTTTTTTTTTGAGACAGGGTCTCGCTTTGTAGTTCAGGCTGGCTCTGAGCTCACTATGTAGCCCAGGCAAGCCTGGAACTCAGCAATCCTCCTGTCTCTGCCTCCTGAGTGCTGGGATGACAGGCGTGAGCCACCATGCCCAGCACTGTGGTATGTGGTATTGATGGCTGGTGGGCGTGAGTCTCCACGCCCAGCATTGTATGTGGTTACCGGAGATTGAACTCAGGACCTTGCACTTGCAAGGTAGGCGCTGGAACCACTGAGCTAACCCTGCAGCCCATAAATCAAACTTCTGAGCAAATGAACTTAACAGATACCTACAGAATATTTCACCCTACAAAGCCAGAACATACCTTCTCCTCAGCTGCTCATGGATCCTAGATTTTAGGTTATGTTACAATGCTACAGCAATAAAATAGCATGGTACTAGTACAAAAAAAAACCTGACAGGTGAATCAATGGAACAGAACAGAGAAAGCATAAAGAGCTTGAGTCACATTCAGCTACTTGATATTTCACAAGGTGTAAAAACATACACTGGAAGAAACAGCCTCTTTAATAGAAGGTGCTGGGAAAATTTGACATGCATATGCAAAAGACTGAGTCTAGACCCATACATCTCACCATATATTAAATGGAAATAAAAAAATCGGTCAGTGGTTTAAACTTTAAAACAGAAACACATATTTCGCTGGAAGACAAAATAGTAAAATTCTTGAAGACATAAGTGTAGGAAATGCTTTTCTGAACAGAAATATAACAGAAAGAATACCAAGAATCTATAAATGGGATCATACCAAATTTAAAAATTTCTGCACAGCTAAGTAAAAATACCCCCATAAATAAAAGACTCAATCAAGACATGAGTAAATGGAATGAATAAAACTTATCTGATGATGAAGAAGAATGAATAATAATAAACATCTGAAAAATATTAAACATTGCTGGTGATTAGAGAAGTAAATTGAAACACTGAGATAGGTATTATCTTATTCCAGAAGACTAAATAAATACAGCAAAATAGAAAATAGGAAGTGGACAGATCTTGTTCAAATGGATGAAGGTGTAAGACAGAGAGAGAGAGAGAGAGAGAGAGAGAGAGAGAGAGAGAGAGAGAAGGTAGAGAGAGAGGAAGCATAGGTATAAAGAAGAATTTAGGAGAATATTGATCAAAATAGAGTGTTTCCAAATGAGAAGGGGTACTAAGAATTTTAAGGAACAGGTAGGGAGGCGTGGAACAAGGGATGATAAAAGGAATTAAGATGTATTGGGCTGGGGATTTAGCTCAATGGTTCTGGCAACTCTCTGGCAACTGCAAGGTCTCAGTTCAATCCTGGGTAACCACATACCAGTGCTGGGCTTGGTGGCTCATACCCATAATCCCAGCACTCAGGAGACAGAAGCAGAATTGCTTTGAGTTCAAGGTTTGCCTTGGCTACATGGTGAGCTCAGAGCCAGCCTGGACTACAAAACGAGATTCTGCCTAAAATAAATAAATAGATAGATGATGATAGATAGATAGATAGATAGATAGATAGATAGATAGATAGATAGATAGATAGATAAAAGATGTATTATTGCATGTACCAATTCCCTACAATAAATATAATCAATATTTATGGCAAAGATATAATAATGAAATGTCCTAAAATAGTCAGAAAAACTGCAAAGATTTATATGCTAGGATTTTTGATGTAGCTCAGTGATAGAACATTTGTTTAGCATGTCCAAGTCCTGACTTCCAACCCAGTACTCATAAAAAATGATGTACTAAAATGTTATAAACAACAAATATTGAAAAATTTATAAATCAACATGTAAATGTTCAGATTTGTGTCTTGGGATCATTTTTTCTTTATGAATTATTTTGTATGTTTTTTCATATTCATCTGTGCTGTATCAGTGTAATTTTTAAATCCAGTCAAAAAGTCTACATTGGTACACAAAAAATTTTGCCTCCCCCATAGTATCAAGCAAAATCCTCTTCCTTATACAATTGTTACTTCTAGTACTGTTCCCAATTTTGTGTTGCCATTTACAGCATTATTTTACAAAAAATGATTTTGGTGGGAGCATTATTTCTATTATTTGCCTTATTTTCTTTTTAAAGTTAATTTCATGGGTACATTTTAGATATACATAGTGATCACATTAATCACAGGGAAATTATATCTATATATAATTTATCCTGATTCTTTTTTCCTCACTTAATCCCTCTGACCATTTTATTTAGAAAAGCTTTGCTCCCATTTTCCCCTTTTCTTTTCTTTTACCTGACTTTTCCCTTCCCTCCTCCCTTGTTCTACTTTTCATATGAATTTTTGAATTTTTTTCTCATGTATCAACTTCTATTGTACATGTTGGTTAGCAAAACCTGGTCCTTGTAGTCTTTTCTAATGTGAGTTTAATTTTATATATGTTGTCAAAACAACAGGAAGAACAGTGAAGGATATCGTTAGGATTAGAAGACATCTGCATTTGTTTCTTGTGACTTACAAAGCATGACAGTATACAAAAAAACAAATTACAAAAATATCATGACTTTACATAGGATAAATTTCTTAGTTTATATTTCTGGAGGTGAAAAATCTGATGTTAGTCTCATTGGAACAGAATCAAGCTGTCACCAAGACTGCTTTTCTTGCTGAACACGATGGAAGTGTCCATAGTGCCTCTCGCAGTTTCTAAAGGTCACTTACACCCCTTGAATGATGATGCACTTGTATCTTCAGTCAGCAGTGCTGGGTCAAGTTGTTTGCACATTCGTGTCCATTTCTCCCTTTTCTGCCTCCCTTTTCTTTTTAATGAGCCTCGCTGTACTTTAGACTCACTGGAATTATCTAAAATCATTTCCTTCACTTAAGATCAACTAAGTAGCATAATTATCTGTGCAACTGTCAGCTTTCCAGTTGCTGGGAAGTGTTGTTCAACATGACTAGTCATTCGAGAGATGCAGATGCAAACAACACTGAGATTTTATCTCACTCCACAAAGAATGGCTGCTATCTCTCAATTAGCCAGCAACAAATGCTGGCGAAGCAGCAGAGAGAAAGGAACCCTTCCTTCTCTGCTGCTGGTGGAATGCAGGCCAGTGCAACCATTATGGAGATCAGTGTGGAGATTCCTCAAAAAATTGGATTAGAGGTTCCATTTGACTCTGCTGTTCCCCTGCTGGGGATAAACACAAAAAATGACAAGATTCATATCGCAGTGACATATGTGCACCCATGTTTATAGCAGCTCAAGTTGTGATAGCTCAATCTTGGAAACAATCCAAATGCCCATCAATTAGAGATGGAATAAAGAAGATGTGGTCTTTCTATAAAATGTAGTATTAGTCTGCCATAAAAAATGATAAGTTTGAGTCATTTATATTGAAATGGATGTACCTTTAGGACATACTCATAAGTGAAGTAAGTCACAGATGTGTAAATGTCATATCTTTTCTCTGGTATGGGAAAATGAAAATGTAAATGAGCTCTAAAATATATGGTAGATACTGTGAAATAGAAAATACTCAGGCAAATGGGCTGTCAGGGTAAGTAATTAGGGTAAAAATATATAATGATAATAAAAAAGGAAATCAAAGCTTATGTACATGGGGCAGGGGGTTATAGGGTGGGTGGGGGAATGGGAAAATGAGGATTAAATTTTATCATATGCTGGTATAAATTCTCAACATTGTGTGATTATGATGTGCATATATAATGTACCAATAAAGGTTCAAATTTTAAAAAGAGAAAGAAAAAAAAAGAAACCCACAATTGAAAGGAAAGGAAGCTAATGTTACCTCACAGTTTTGGAGGTCTGAGTCCATGGTGGGCTCGCTCCAAGGCAGACACGCCACGGGAGAAGGGCCTGGCGGAGCAAAGCCCAGGACCTGGTGGCTGCGAAGGAGAGCAGGGTGGCGTGGCTGGAGCAGGGACTGGGGGCCACACAGAGTACATGAGGTTCCACCTTCAGCACACACACAGATGTGCCCAGAAGTCTGTCTTTTTAAGCTTGTAGGTAGTTCTCAGTATAACCAAACTAATTATCTTAGCTATTCCAACAGTCATAATCTTCCTTTATCATGTAATATAATCTATGCAACAGACTATTGATTAAAATATGCACATCTCTGGGAAATTGTTTTCCTACCATAGCCTCTTTGGGGAAATTATTGAACAATAGCCATCATCTACTTAGATAAGGTGGACACACAATAAATCACAAATTACTGCTTTTGGGCGAGAGATTTATTTCTTTTATTTTTGAATACAGATGAATTTTCCCCAAAGTTTTAATCTATACACTAGCTGTGAACATTGATCTAACCAATTCTGAATTATTATTCCTAAGGGAAATATATTCATACATATTTCACAGAGATTACTTTCTTAAAGCCTAGTAATTTATACTGGGGGATTACATTTTATATACAAAAAGGAAAATAACAGTCATAAGTTTCAAAGGACTTTGCTGAGGGTGCCCAATTGTCAGAGGATGTTCTGATATAAACCCCACTAACAGCCTCTGGTCGGTTTCTTGAATTACTCTTTGTGTTTTACCTTCATCCCTTGATTATTTCTACATTCAGGACAAAATACCACAGAGATAGATGTGACAGACCTCAGTCAGAAACCTGAATGTGAAAGTGTTTAAATTTGTGGTCACTCTGTTAATGTTTGTGAACAACTATGAAAATGTTGTTTCATATATGTATCATGTAAGTATGTGATATATATATATATATATATATATATTACAAAAATTTAAACATATCTCCAAGAACAGGTTTGTAAATAAAAATGATCAACTCAGTTTCTGGCCACCTACTGTTTATCAAGCCTTGTTCTACATTTTTGGGAGAGGGACAATTCCTTATTCTCAAAATTTTAGAAGTCAAACAATAGAGAATTATTTCAAAGGATGAATATTGTTCATAACTTTGTGTTCATACAAATACAAAAGAGATCAAATTAGACCAATATCTTTAGAGAAAAAAAATGAGAGGGCAGGAGATCTAGTGCAGTGGTTCCAGCACCTGCCTAGCAAATGCAAAGTCCCTGGTTTGATCCTGGTAACCACATACAACAATACTGGATGTGGTAACTCACGCCCACCAGCAATCAGCACACCACATACCACAGTGCTGGGCATGGTGGCTCAAGAATGTCATCCCAGCACTCAAGAGGCAGAGGCAGTAGAATTGCTGAATTTGAGGCCTGTCTTGGCTACGTAGTGAGCTCAGGGCCAGCCTGAAGTACAAAGTGAGACCCTGTCTCAAAAAAAGAGAGAGAGAAGAGAGAGAGAGTGAGTGAGAGAAATAGACATAGAAGAATACACTGAAAAATACTAAGGAGACAGTCATGTGACCTCATTTTCATGACCCCCAGTGACTTACATTTTTTCATGCTTTTCCTGGGAAGTAGACTTAGGAAAACTAAGACTCAATGCACCTCTGAAGAATCAGCATTGTCAGCTGTTCAGTTGAGCAAATGTTTTAACATAAAGTACTAATAATTGATGGAATGGTATCCTGCTGTACTGTCTTACTGTTACTTCTTATAACTGCTCTCATTCTGCCAAAAAGTCTAAGAATCACTCACCAGCATCTTTAAAAATATAAAGATGATATTTCATGCAAATATTATATGCTTTCTTGAAGATCTAAATCATAATTGTATACACATATCTACTATTTACGTTCAAAAAGTAGAGCAAATGCATCAAAAATATATGTACTTTCTGTATAAGTATGAAATGAAGGATTTAAACTTGGCATGGTTTTGGAATTTAATTTATTAGACAAAACATTTTAAAAGTATTCTATAATATGGGGAGATTCTTTGTAAGGTTTAAAAGAAATTTTGTAATGATGCCAATTCGTTAAATGTTTTCATTTTAGAGTAAAACAGACCATGAAGTTCATTTTCAGTAAATATGGAAAAGCATTTATTAATAATGGATTCTAATTCATACAAAGTTAAAATTGATACTGAGGTGAAAACCCTGCCATACAGACACTCTCAAACATCAGATGAGAATGTTAAATAATAAAAAAGGATTCAAGAAAGAATCAAAAGAATTCTAGCGAACTGTGGTAAAACAGGGAAGCGCTACTCTGCTTTCCAAGAAGACTAAGTGTGTTAATGCTAATGGTATTGATACTTAAAAAACACACGTTCCCTGCCGAGGCACTCACTCCATCACAATTTAAATGTGATTATAAATAATGACAATTCATTTTATCATCATAATGAACAATTTTTTTAATTTTACATATGTTTTTGGAGGGTCACAATCTTACCTGAAACAAAGCTATTTCTGATTTTGGCAAACTAGCGGTATTTAAATATGTGCTTTAGTTTAAATTCCTAAGGAACCTAGCAGAAAAATACTCCCATTTCTTTTTTCTTTTCTTTTTTTTTTTTTTGACACAGAGTCTCACTTTGTAGTTCAGGCTGGCCCTGAGCTCACTATGGAGCCCAGGCAAGCCTGGAACTCAGCAATCCTCCTGCCTCTGCCTCCCGAGTGCTGGGATGACAGGCGTGAGCCACCACGCCCAGCACTGTGGTATGTGGTATTGATGGCTGGTGGGCGTGAGTCTCCACGCCCAGCATTGTATGTGGTTACCGGGATCGAACTCAGGACCTTGTGCTTGTGAGGCAGGCGCCGGAACCACTGAGCTAATCCTCCAGCCCAATACTCCCATTTCTTATTTTTTATATGCTATGCACTAAACTGTAACTTTTGTGATGAGTTTGTTTTATTTGATGCTGCTTTTTCTTCTCTTCCTCTTTTCCTGTATTTAAAAAAAAATGTTCTTTGTGTTTTCTGAGCCATTAACTCTAAGTAGCCAACAGAACTTAAGACCTGCTATGGAAACAATTAAAATATATTTGATGGAACATTCTGATGTAGTATTCTCAGTGTCATGTGGTTTTATACTGCTGGGATGTGAAGAATTTCTAGTGAACTAAGATATTCATGAATGTAGTAGAGGAAGTGACAGGTTGTTTTCTGACCATGTGACCAGCTATATATGTCACAAAGAAATTCATTTTGTCATGATAATTACTGCCAACTGTGGGGGAAGGGGATCCATTTTTTTCCTTCTCACCATTATTTTCCTACACAATGTGTTTGTCTTACAGAAGAGGCTAAAAAGTTTTGTCGTAGGGCCGGAGGGTTAGCTCAGTGGTTCCGGCGCCTGCCTCGCAAGCGTAAGGACCTGAGTTCGATCCCCGGTTACCACATATAATGTTGGGCGTGGTGGCTCACGCCTATAATCCCAGCACTCGGGAGGCAGAGACGGGAGGATTGCTGAGTTCGCGGCGGCTTGCCTGGGCACCATAGTGAGCTCAGGGCCAGCCTGAACTACAAAGCAAGACCCTGTCTCCAAAAAGCCAAAAAAAAAAAAAAAAAAAAAAAAAGTTTTGTCGTAAGGATGATGCAGTAAAAAGTTGTACTAAGAAGAGGAATGTAAGACAATAAACCTATTTAATTGAATATCAACATTCTGGAACTCAGAGAGGTTTTATGAAATTACTTCCAGTATTCCAAATATTTGATAATCAAATGAACTATATCACTTCCAAATATGTTACAATCAAACTAGTATGAGTGTATATATTCATTTGATTATCAAAAGTGACTTTCAACACATGTGGAGATGAGAAGGGCATTTCAAATAGACTGTGGGCGTTTCCCCAGTGAAGGGTGGAGCCATGTCTAGTTGTGCTGGGGTGGGTCAGAGAGTGTGGCCTCAGGCTCTACATCCGGTGTCTCACTCTTTCCACTCTGGAGTGCTTCCTGGGCCTGCTTCCGGGCCACAGTGAGCTGAGCAACTGTTTTCCTAAAACAGTTTCACCATGAAGTCTGTGCCTTGGAGTCAAGCCATCAGACATTGAAAGAGTGAACAAATTTAAACTGCTTTACCTTGTAGCTGTTAGATATTATGCCTCAAGAAAGAGAAAGATGACTAAAGTAGACAATTCGAACCATAGAAGCAAAGTCAGCTCTGTAATTGTATCCGACCATGGGATTTGGAAACCCACAGGGTAGTTTCCTGGAGGTGCTTGGAAAGTTTTAGAGACACAGGCTAAAGAATACTAAGGACCCTGAAAGGCCAGCCACATGGTTGATCCTTTTTATTGTTTTTTTTTCTACTACATGTTCACAATACATAATGATTACATTTATTGTGGGAAATAAGTATATGTGAAGAAAATATCATAATATTTTTGCCCCTTCTCTTCCCAGAACTCCTTGTTCCTGGCAACTATTCTTCCCCTTCCCATTTACAAAAGTTCTATTTCTATTTTTTTTTAACTCTTTCAAAAATCACCTTTCTCAGGCCGGAGATTCGGCTCAGTGGTTCCAGTGCCTGCCTTGCAAGCGCAAGGCCCTGAGTTTGATCCCCGGTAACCACATACAATGCTGGGCGTGGTGACTCACGCCCACAAGCCATCAATACCACATACCACAGGGCCGGGCATGGTGGCTCATGCCTGTCATCCCAGCACTCGGGAGGCAGAGACAGGAGGATTGCTGAGTTCGAGGCTTGCCTGGGCTACATAGTGAGCTCAGGGCCAGCCTGAACTGCAAAGCGAGACCCTGTCTCAAAAAAAAAATAAATAAATAAATCACTTTTCTCTTTCTTCTTTCCCCCTCTCTCTATCTGTTGTACCCATTCCTATTTTAAAAACAATTCTCCCTACTTCCTAATATCTATCTTTTATTGTGTTTCTTATTTGTTCTTTGGGTTCCTCCATAGAGGAACAATGTGATAACTAAATTTCCATGCCTGGTTTATTTCACTCAAGATGGCACGTTCTAGATGCATCCATTTACTTAAAAATGTCTCAATTTTATCCTTATTGATGACAGAGTAGCACTTCATTACATATCTTTAGCAAATCTTTTTTTTCCATATATATATGGATCTTGTTTTTTCCATCTATTCTGCTAATCCTCATCATTTGATTGGTGACATGAGGCTATTCATATTGATGGTTAAAACCGGGAATGGACTAATCCAGTTATTTTCCTGCTGCTGGCTCTTTCTTTCCCTTTTACTCAATTGCACACTTGACAGGTAGATTTATTTTACTAGGCTTTATTGCAGTGTTAGATTCATTGACTCTTTCTAGAATATCCTTGAGAAATTTTTTAGAATGCTTACTTTCTAGTCATGAACTTCTTAAGGTGCTGTTTATGTTATTTCTCTATCAATTTTAAATAATAATTTTGTGAGGAGTATCAATCTGGGTTAGAAGTTGTTTTCTTTCAGGGCTCGAAACACTTCACTACAAACTCTCCTTGACATTAGGGTTAGTATTAAGAAGTCTGCTGTAATTCCTATGAATTTTCCTACATGCACATTTTTTTCTATAAAATATTTTATATTCTGTTTTCATGTTGTATTTCTGAAACCTTGACTATGATGTGTCTTCAAGCGGTTCTTTTCTTATCCTGACTACTTGGGGTTCTACATCTGTCACTTATTTGTATGTGAAGTTTTTACTGTATGCTTGGAAACTTTTTTAAAATATTGAATTCTTTATTGGTACATTTTATATACAGCTCACAATCACACTCAACACCGGGGAATTTCTAGCAGTGTATGATACAAGTTAATTCTAATTTTTACCCATATCCCTACCCAGTCACAATCCCCCACCCCTATATACATGTTATTTCTTTTTCTTTCCAAGTTATATTTATTCTTTCTCCTTGTTTCTTTCTCCTACCTCATTCCCTTTGAATATATCCTACTTCACAAAATCTATCATGTATTCTAGAACTCATTTACATCTACAAGTTCTCATACCAGAGAAAAGATATGGTATTTACATATCTGTGATCTATTTATTTCACTTATTAGTGTGTCGTCAAGGTGTCTCCATTTGCACATAAATGAATGAAACTTGTCATTCTTTATGGCAGAGTAATATTTCATTTTATGGAAAAACACATCATGCTTGGAAACTTCTATTTCTTCTCAAAGCAGATTTTTAAAGCTCTCAGTTCTGCTTATGATTTTTCATAAATTCCAAGTAATCTTAAATTAGTATTTTCATTATCTGGCAGTTGTTGGACCCATTGCTTCATACCCTGTCTTTTGAAGGTGTTTCTTTAGTTGCTCCCTCACTGTGGCTCTGTCTTCTAGCTCTAACACTGTCCTCACAATTTTAAATCTAGCTTTCTGTTTGGATCTTTTTGATGAACTCCATTTGTTCTATGCTGGGTATTTCATTGCCTTAGTTTTTTTTATTAGTATCTTTTCTAGACCCTTTGATTTTTCTAAAATTATAATCATTATCTCTTTAATTATCTCTGCATTTAATTTGCCAAATATTGTATTAATGTCTTTAGTTAACTCCATTGTTACTGTTTCAGATATTTTGTTGTTTGACTTTTTGTTCGTCCCCTGGATTTGCATTGGAAGAGATTTTGGAGATGTTCAGTTTCTGTGTTTTCTCATCTTTTGTTTGTTTGTTGTGATGAGGTAGTCCTGGGGCTCAGCTACCTCTCTTTATTTGAGAAGGGAGGTTGCAGTCTGTTTGTGCAAATGCTTTATTTGAGAGATTTTGAGTTCTCTGAGATTCCAAATAGCAGATGGAGTCTTTAGTGGTCATGGGACCAACTCAAAACTGCAGATGGAACTTGAAGCTGGCTCAAGGCACCCAGTAGATTCCCAAGGGTACCTACGAGTAGTGTGGGAAGATTCTAGCATTCCCAACAACGATGCTGGGAAGTGGGTAGAGACTCACATGAACTTGGGGCACTTGACAGAGAGAGACTCTGGAGTGAGTAGAACTGGCCTGAAATACTGATTAGTTTTGCTTCTCAGTTACCCAACTGTGACCTATGAGACTAAGACTCCTGAGGATGGAAGGTTGTGTCCCCCGTGTTCACAATGGCAGGATGGGATTCCCGTCACCGAGTTAGGGCTCTGGCAGACTGGGGCATCAGTCAGAGACTCACACAGGTCTAGGGTTCCCAGTTGAGACTCAGCTTGCCCAGGACTAGTAGGCGATGTCAAATGGAGTCACTAGTAGGTATGGATAGAGTGCAAGTCTGTGAACAATGGGTGAAGTCTCAAGTAATCTTGGAGTGCCGGGCAGAGACCTATTGTCTAAAGTCAACTTTGGGTGCCAGATGGAGATCCCAGTGGGTGTGGAATGAACGTGAGATATCCAGTGACAGTTCAAAGGGGCCTGAGGCTTATAGTGGAGGTTCATAAGGGATCAGGACTAACGCAGGGCCAGATGGTGACTCAGCAGGCACACACAGCAGGGTGGACACAGCCGTCAACATTCCCTTCATTATACCTTCACTGCCCAAAGTCAAGTGGGGAAGAAAAACCTCCCCCTGCCCTTAAGTGCTGAAGGCTTTCATCTTCTCCAGCTCTCTGAGAGGAGATTATGCTGCAAAGGGGTTTGGATTCCCTGAGTCTGTCTCGGGACACTCACCTCTGCAGTGCTTCTTTGTTCTCTCTGGCTCCCATTTTGGCTCCCAGTAATTTTTGTCAGATCTCAGAAGACCAGAATGCTAACGGGAATGCCTATGTAACAGCTGGACTTTGGAAGTTTCAGTCACACAGAAAGACTACAATAACATTTGGAATCGAGTTTTGTGTGTTACAGTTTGGCAGAAAATTTGTCCGTATTTTCCCCATACCCTGAGATATTACAGGAGATGGAGATTAAGGGTGGTGGACATCCTAAAATTTAGATTGTGACATGGATAACTCTGGTTGCTTTCAACCAGATTTATAAGGAGAACTGGTGGCAAAATGCAGAGCAGAAAGATTTGAAGAATTTAAAATGTAATTGTCCTACATAAACAGGCATAATATTGGGGTCAAGGGAGGGTGAGAGTTAAACAGATAAGCACCATTAAAAAGAAACTAAAGACTTAGCAAAGGGACAAGAACAAAGACACATGATGATATCCCAGGAATCAGTAAGACTTGATGCATTTCAACATCCAAGATACAAAAGCATGAAACATTTATTAGGAAAGACACCTGGGACACCTAAGAGAAGGGTGTTTTGGGGAATTGGATCATTTGGATTAATTTCTCCATGCTCTAACAACTAGGCCCTCTCTCTCTCTCTCTCTCTCTCTCTCTCTCTCTCTCTCTCTCTCTCTCTATCTATCTATCTATCTATCTTTCTCTCTCTCACACACACACACACACACACACACAATGACCGTTAGGACTTGCCTTAATGACTCAATCCAGAATTTTCAGTTTGGGTTACATAAGAAAATGACCTCAAAGAGTTTTGGTTTGGGCTAACTTATTAGAATGGCCTAGAACCACATATTAGAATGAGCTAGTATTTCTTTTCTTATTTTACTTTAAAACTGAAGGTACACTTTTATTTTTTCCCTGATTTTAAAATTTTATTAGTGTTCGTTTGTGGTATAATCAATACATTCATTTTTATTTCCACTCCCCCACCATTCCTTTTGTCTTCTGCTATCTCCAGAGTCCCTTTCCATCACTATGAAGTCTGAACATGGTGAACTAAAGATAATAGGTCATTCATTTGATTAGAAAAAGATGTTGAAATACAGGCTAATATCTTTAAAAATTATTGACTGAAATTATAGCAGAAAATTTCTCAAAATTGGAGAATAAAATGGATACCCAAGTAAAGGAAGTATTTGGAATCCCAAACAGACATGACCAAAAAGAAATCCCCCGCAGAAAATATTACAGTCAAAAGTGACAGAAATTCAGAACATACATTTAATGTTAAAATATGTTAGGGAGAAGAACCAAATAATTTAAAGGACAGATTCCTTCGAAGTAATAACAGATTTCTCACAAGAAGTACTAAAGGCCAGGAGGGAATGGGATAAAGTTTCTGAAAGAGAAAACATAATGCCAAACCAGAATACTATATCTTACAAAGTCATCCTCCAAAGTTCAAGGGGAAATAAGGACCTTCTATGATAAACATAACCTAGAGAAATTCGTGACCAGGGAGCCAAATTAGGACACTTACTTGCTTGACCGTCTCTAGTTTAGAATTCATTTGATTTATATAATCCTTGTTCTCACTCTCAAGCCTTCATGTCTCATGTGTATTGTAAGGACATATAGGACTTCTAATCATTTCTTCTTATACTTACTAGGAAAAATAAGATTCTGAATATTCAGAAGAATGTAGTAAATGGAAAATATGCAAGACCAATCGATGCACTCTATCAAATTAAATACTTCCTTAAATTTCATTTTTCCTATCTTACATAACAATCCATTCTGGTTTACTTAAGTTAGAGCTATGAAGATGAAATAATGTAACACTTGGAAAGTTCTATAAAATATGTGTCATGATTATAGTTTTTCTATAACATAATACTTCATGATAATGCAAATTTCCATTATGTTTACATATTACTTGGAAGTCACATTCAGTCATTTTGCTTTTAAGTACAAAACTAATGTACCCATATCATATGGCAAAATGTTTCTTAGATGTTCAAAATCAACATTTTTTAGCTTTTAATAGCTCTAGAGTAGCTATATCACAGGTTTCATTTTAAATGTATACCAAACTATACACTTAGTAATATATATTTTCCTCATCTATCCTGGAGCTTACCACAATTAATGGCATAAAGTATTTGAATAAGACAGAAATCTATGTACATTGAACCATAACACCTAACTCAATTATTTACCATATTTTCTGGGGATTACAAGTTCCAAAAACAATTTAACATTGAAAAAAAATTAGTATTTTCACTTCAAATAGTTAGTAGATTGTGATACCTTTTTACTGTAAGTTTAAATTTTAAATTGCATGTATAAATACACATATGTCAGTACACTTAACTTATGAGATATGACATCAATACCAATGGTTGAGTATCATGTTGAATTGTTCTAATTTTTTAAAGTTATACTTTAGAAGGGTGTGACAATTTGGCTATAATTGCTATGTAAACGCTGCAACTTGCATATAGAAAATAATTACATGCAGTTTATATGAGGATGAAATATACATGCATCTATCTATCTGTCTGTCTGTGTGCCTAATTTTTTTTTCCAGACATAGCATTTTACTCACAACATTTGAAACATCTTATGGCCATGTAGATGGACTTATAAAATATATTCTAAAGGTAATTACTGGGGTCCATTTCATTTTCCCCCACTAATACTTGTCCTTTAGGCATTAGTTACATTAATAAAAATAAAAGCAAATATCATAGCTGATTTTAATACCCCAGGGTTGTGACTGTCTCATCTACCCTTGAGATTCTAGAGGACTGAGGCGGCCTGGGGGAAGTAGTGTAAGGTTATATGATGATATATACCAAGAAATTAGTATTCAAACTCAGCACTGAAATGAGGAGAAAACAGTGTAGAAAGGCAAAGAATTAATGGCAAGTTAAGTCAACTTTTTGGTTTTATCATATGTGAAAACCCACAATTACTATGAATAAAATAATTTAAAATTTAATGAAGAAAATCTAACTTTTATGTACTGAAAATAAATGCTCACTTACATGTAAAGATAGCAAAAACTTTTGCCCTTAAGATATATGAATGACATAACTATAAAAATGAACTAACATATATAAATTCAAATTGAACACATGGCATACAATGTAAATTCGAAATTGAAAAACCAGTTTGCAAAAGTTATGTTATGTTGGTATTATAATTGAGTTAAGCACCATTAGTATGCTCCATTTCATTTGTAATGTTGGTGCTTTGAAAATTTTAATAACAGTTCAATAGTAAAATAGAACAGTGTAAATTAAAACTGTTGCAAAACAATGTAATATATTTGCTAATTCCTGTTATTTATACTACTAGTTTCTCTTTGTTGAAAAGAAAGTTTTATGGTATTATTTGATTCCTTTCTTGTAACAAAGAATCTTCCTTTTTTTTTTGTTTTATAATCAAGATATTTTTGTTTCTGAGACATTACCATGAAGATCATAACATAATGTTTTGCTAGTCTCATTAATTTATGAAATTTTATCTTATTTTTTCATAAAAATAAAAGGTCTTGAAATGTGTGGAAAATATTAAGATGGCAACGTTTCTAATTCCTAAATTGAAATAAACTTCAATATTAAATGTCAAAAGCTGAATGCTTTCAGATTCATGTTATCTTTAATCAGACTGTGTGGGAAATTTTTTCTGAGATGATTGTGTGTTATTCATACAGTGTTTATATATACCAAATATCAACTGTTTCACTTAGCTAAAAGAGAAAAAGAATCCTCATAAAGATCAGAGATTGATCTCTGCTGATGATTTATTCTGAGCAAATGTGTCCCTAAAGGTGTATGGAACCATTTTAAATTTGAGTTTATTGGTACATTTTTAAAATCGTTATTGGTGCATTATATATATACACATCATGATCATGCTCAATATTGAGACTTATACCAGTATATGACATGACTTAATTCTCATTTTTTCCCTTCCCCTGCCCACCCTACATATATATTATGACCACATTCAGCATTGAGAATTTGTACCAGTACCTGATGCATCTTGATTCTCATATTTTCCTATTCACCTTCCCTCTCTACACCCCTTACCTCTTATATACATAAGCTTTATTTGCTTTTTTTACTATCAATTTTTTTCTTCCCCTTCTTTACTTTCTTCAACTTCCAAAATTTTCCCTTTCGAATACTTTCTTCCTATTTCACAACACCTAACATACATTCTGAAACTCATGTACACCATTTTCTCATACTAGAGAAATGATATGGTATTTACACATCTGTGGCACTTTCAAAAAGATTGAATGCCATATACCTCATCCCTGAACTACTACAGACAGTAATGATCATATTAAGCATGGAGTGATGTAGATATTTCTTGCTCGTGGCATTTTGAATAACAGCAAAATTTTTACAAGAAACATATCATTATATTCCCAGAAGACGTTGTGAATGGAGCATATACCCTTTTCCTGGGATCTTCACTGTGTAAAGTGAATTTTAAAAGGTTATACATTATAGAAGTGACCAGAAAATTGGTGTTACTCATTCATCACCGAATTTCTGCTGCTTTACTTCTAGGTCCAAACCAGACAAAAGGAGACGAGCATAAGCTGATTTAACAAGCTGTAAATGATTTAGAAACAAATGAAGCGTTATGTAAGCACATTTCAAGTTACCCTCATAGCGATGTCGGGTGTTGAAAGGTTGCAAGTTAATTAAATGGTTCTGTGTGAAATAGAAACACAAGTACATGGCATGGCCATGATTTCTACTACATGTAAATTCTGTGACCTTGGCCAAGTAAGTGTTTTCTTTTTCTGAGCCTTCATTTCCTCATTAAGAAAATGTACTTTTGCTAAGGAGATTAAGACTTAGAGGGAAATGGAACCAAAACAAGTAGAATGTATTGCATACTTTTTCAAACTATGCATAGAAAATGTGACCATGATGAACTGCAAACATATAATAAAAAAATTAATTCAAACAGCAGCAAAAAGTGAATAAAATGGGAGAAACAGAAAGGCACTTAGCTAACTTCTGAAAATAAAATTGTATACTAAGTACACATGAAAACACTCAGCAAGAGAAATGTTAGGTCTTTCTCTGGCTCTAATCTGAAAATTAATACCTGTAAAAACTTTTGAGAATCTTGAAGTTACAGTTTGGTGATTTTTCAGAACATGCATGATAATGATATTATGTTTTATAACTATTGAAGTTATGGATCATTATGCAAAGGCCTCATAAGAAACTAAATATCTTAAAATCAGATACAAATACATTTCTCAGGTCTTTTAAAACTAATAGGTTCTGCTGGCGAGGCTGTGGTGACAAAGGAGCCCTTCTCCACTGTTGGTGGGGTTGCAGACTTGTGCAACCGTTGTGGAGATCAGTGTGGAGATTGCTCAGAAAACTAGGACTAGGGGTTCCCTTTGACCCTGCTATTCCCCTGCTAGGAATATACTCGAAGGAACTAAAAGAATCATTCCGTAAAACATATGTGCACCCATGTTCGTAGCAGCTCAGTTTGTGATAGCCCAATTTTGGAAGCAGCCCAGATGCCATCAGCCGGAGATTGGATGAGGAAGATGTGGAGTTTTATTCCATAAAATGGAGCATTACTCTGCCATAAAGAATGCCAAATTTCATTCATTTATGTGCAAATGGACACACCTTGAGGGCACAGTAATAAGGGAAATAAATAGATCACAGATATGTAAATACCATATTTTTCTTTGGTATGAGAACCTATAGATATAAATGAGTTCTACAATGTATGATAGATTTTGTGAAATAGGAAATATTCAAAGGGAATGTGGTGGGGGGATGTAATGAGGGGAAAGAATAAATATGATTTGAAAAGAAAAAGAAAGAACATGTATATAGTGGGTGAGGGGTTGTGGGTTGTGTTGGGTTATGGGTAAAAATGAGAATTAACTCATGTCATATACTGGTACAAATTTCCCAATGTTGAGTGTGATTGTGAGCTGTATATAAAATGTACACAATAAAGAATTCAATGGGGGGAAAAAAACTAATAGGTTCATATCTTTAGGTTTACCCTGCTGCTGTCTGCCTGATGACATGCCCACAGCAGGAATTTACATGTCAATAAAATATAAATTATCTCCTACTAATGCAGTAAAGCATACTCAAGAGATTTGAAAAGCAACAGAAATGTAATAAGGTAGTTTCTAATAACTAAGTTCAACTAGTAATTTAAACATGTATTGTGTATTATAATAAAATCAGTGCACATCAAATAAGGATTCATATAAATAAAATGTACTAAGTTCCATAGCCATTGATTAATAAACAATATTTACAGATGATTTTTTTTACAGTGAAGGAAATATTTCTGTAGTCATATATTTTATTTTCTGTCTTTATTTTTAAAAAAATTTTGGTGGTACTGGGAGTCAAATTCAGGCCCTTATGCTTGCAAGGCAGGTGCAATGCCACTGAGCTAAATCCCCAGCCCTATTTTCTGACTTTAATTAGAAGAAAAATCGATGATAAATAAAAATGTTTCACATCTTGAAGTTTTTCTTGTATTTCTAAAAACATTGATAGGGTGGAAAAACTCAGAATTCTGGGAAAAATGATAAATTTCCAGAGGGGAAAAAAGCTTGCAATTATGGTGAAGTTCAAATATATCACAAGTATACAGAATATTTCTAGAAAATGATTAACAGTTTTTCTGTTTAAAAAGAAGGATTTCCTTATCTGCACATGATGCTATTTGTTACTAGCTCTCCAAAATTATTAGTATATTTGCCATGATTTTATCTGTTTCTGTGATTAATAATACAGTAAAATAGTAAGTCAACCAAGGCAGACATAACAATCAGCATTTTTTTCTTTTTCCTTTTTTTTTTGACATTTTATTGGTACATTATATATACACATCACAATTACACTGTGCATTGAGAATTTATACCATGACACTCATTTCTCCCCCTCCCCTCCCCACCCTACCTCCCCCCACCCCTTTATACACAGGCATTGTTTTCTTTTTTTTTTTGCCATCAATTTTTTTCTTTCTTCTTTATCCCTAAGCCCATTACCCTTTGAATATTTACTATTTCACAATATCAATCATGCATTCTAGAACACATTTAAAATTTCAGTTTCTCATATCAGAGAAAATATATGATATTTGCACATCTATGACCTATTTGTTTCACTTGTGAGTATGTCCTGAAGGTACGTCCATTGGAGTATAAATTATTCAATCTCATCATTCTTTATGGCAGAGTAATACTCCATTTTATTTTTTTTAAAAAACACACATCTTCTTTATCCAGTCTACAGGTGATGGGCATTTGGATTGTTTCCAAGATTTAGCTCTCACAAACTGAGCTGCTATAAACATGGGTGCACAGATGTCACTGTGATAGGAATCTTGTAACTCTTTTGTGTATATCCCCAGCAGGGGAATGGCAGGGTCAAATGGAACCTCTAATTCTAGATTTTGGAGGGATCTCCACACTGATCTCCGTAATGGTCGTCCAGTCTACCTTCCCACCAGCAGTGGAGAAGGGCTCCTTTTTCTCCACAGCCTCGCCAGCATTGGTTGCTGGCCACCATTAGCAAATTTAAGCATCATTTTAAAAACAAATCATTTCGATGATAGGAGAGTTAACTGGCTGTGTGAACTTGAGCATGAGGTTCCTAACTGAGTCAGATCAGGGTAGATTTGGGTGTGACTAAGGGGAATTATGGAGAACAGAATAACCGGTGTGTGTGTGTGTGTGTGTGTGTGTGTGTGAACAGCAGAGTCTCAGGCTTGCCACCCGCGTGAGCTAACAGGGGGGCGCAGAACAGAGGCTCGTTCCCGTGTCTTAGCATGAACACCAGTCTCACTCTCACCCTGGACCTTCCACTCCTGAGTCTGCAGGCAGCCACTGTCAGTCTGTTTTGTAAACCCGCATATATTTGTATGTCTTGAGTTAGATTCATTTCTCTAGTGAGCACTGACCGATGCACGTTTCAGTACCAGAGAAGTGGAGTCATTGTTGTGGCGCTAAGTAGCGATGTGGCTCTGGGCCCTCGGGAACTGGCTCACAGGATGATCTTGGAAAGGTTCGGAAGTGGTGGGTGGAGAAGCAACCACGGAAGGCTGTGAGCTGAACTTCAAGGGAGCTTTTGTCAGAGCTCAGAAGAGCAGAAAGCTAATGGGGATGGGACTGCTAACGTCCGAGCTCAGGAGGACAGTCAAGAACAGGGACTGCGCTTGCAGTTGGAGTCCAGATTACGTATATCATGTTCTGGCTGAAAATTTGTCTGAGTTTTGCTCATGTCCAGAGATCTTGACTGAGACCGAGATTCAGGGCGGTAGACTAATTAATATGACAGAAGAAATTTCAAAGCAGTCTAATATTGAAGCTGTGACATGGTTACTATTGGGAGCTTTCAGTGAGTTGTACGATGAAAACCAAGAACAAGGGTCCTAACAGAGTGTGTCAAAGTGTTTTAACTTGGCCAGAAAGAAAGCTCCCGTTAAGTTACGACCTGCAATGACAGAGCACAGGAAAACTTGGTTACTGGAAAGAAAGGGGTCAATAGAAAGACTGGCCCGAAAGCATCACAAGATCCTGCATAATTTGCAGCTTCAGAACTGAAATGGTGAAAGCCTAGACTTTGAAAAGAGCCCCAGGGCACTGTGTTCCAGAATGATGGATTTAGTTGCACGCAGAGAGAAAGCAAGGGCTAGGGGCCAGGAAGGCTTCTACCCAGATTTCACAAGAAGGCCCTGAGAGGGTGGCGTGTGCGGCTGCGCAGTGAAGCAGAGTGACTCTGGAGACCCCAGAAGGCTGGAGAAGCCAAGAGCGAGGATCATCTGAGGAAAACTGTGAGGAGTGAACAGATCCAGCCCAAGAGTGAAGCCTTGGGCAGTTCAACTAGCTGGAGGGCCACAGAGGGGCAGCCATTGAAGCTCTTTGGTGTTCACGTCTTGCCAGATTGCCTAGGATGATGCACATGGCACGGTGGGACTTAACGTTCGCCCGGTTGGATTTTGAACTTGTGTTGGCACCAGTCCTTTCTATCCCCTTATTTGTTCCTTTGGAATGGAAAGGTTTAGTTTATGTGCATTGTGGAAGTGTTTACATTTCTTTTCATTTGTACAAGTGCTCACAGCTAAGAGTTCACCTTAAATCTCAGAGGAGACTATGAATTTGTCCTTTTCAGCAATGCTAATACTTACAATTTTGGCAACACTTAGAGAAGGGTTAAAGGCTTATTTCAAATGACTTTTTTTGGGGCCATGGGCTAACTGTTATGGCTCATGTCTAGATGACCCCAAAGTCTCTTGGAGTAATTGATGAGGTTTTTAGGAGGTCGCTGGATCTATGGTACATTAATGTGGACTAAGGGCACAACACTGGTATTAAAGGTGTACGATGCCACATTAGTCTACTGGGTTGAAATTAGCACTGGTCTGGGCATGGGTGTTAGGAATGCTCAACCTGGGTGTGGGTGGTACCACCCAAAGAGCTCGTAGCCTAGATGGGATAAAAGGAAAAGAGAGGATTGCTTCTAGGGGGCTTCTGCTGCTTCTTGCCAGCTCCTGCCTTGTTTGCCGTTGGCAGTTTCTCCTCTGTGATGCCCCCCAGTGCCATCCTGTCTGGGAGCCAGCTGACTATGGATTGCACCATCCACAAACTTTGAACAGAAAAGAATCCTTCCTGCTTTGACTCGTCGGTGTTGAGTATTTTCTCAGCAACAAGAAAAATAGCTCAGACAAGTAACTGAGTTTCACTTATCCTCATCTTACTCCCATAAAACCCACGCACATAAAAAGACAATTTAAAAATTGGACTCATCTAAATTTATCTTTACTTTTGCCAAAATATCCAACAGTTCTAAGACACTTGGCCTACTATCATTCCTTTAATCATAAAGAACACTATTCAAACTACAAATTGATCATGCTACCTAAACATGCAAGTTTACTAATACAGGAAATACTGGGGATGAAAGAATCATTCCTACAATTCCCTGTTATGTGAGACTGAAAATAACTTTTTTTGGAGACAGGGTCTCACTTTGTAGTTCGGGCTGGCCCTGAGCTCACTATGTAGCCCAGGCAAGCCTCGAACTCAGCAATCCTCCTGCCTCTGCCTCCCGAGTGCTGGGATGACAGGCGTGAGCCACCACGCCCGGCACTGTGGTTTGTGGTATTGATGGCTGGTGGGCGTGAGTCACCATGCCCAGCACTGTATGTCGTTACCGGGGATCAAACTCAGGGCCTTGCACTTGCAAGGCAGGCACCAGAACCACTGAGCTAAATCTCTGGCCCAGAGACTGAAGATAATTGGAGAAGTAGGCTGAGAAAAGGAATGGAAAAAGTTTTAAATCTTTGTTATTCCTCAGTTCACAAGAGGTGGTTATTATTGGAGCCAGATGGAGATTAAGGAAAACATGATGGCTAAAGTTTACATTGCACAATTATTTGTACAAGTACTTTATCAGCTTTGTTACATATGGGGCTCATGTTCCAGAAAGCTTACCTTTAAAAACATATAATTCACTACTTTTGAGTATGATTACACCATTGTACAACCACAAGCAGTATCGATTGAGTCCTTTTAATAATGAATTTACATGCCTATAGTTCTTTATACAGGCACTAACATTTGACCACCTCTTAATATACTTAAGCTTCAGAAATTCTTAATTCAACATCTATCTGATACTTTCGGTTTTACTGAGAGTGAGATTACACAGTTGTACTAATGAAACTATCAACGCCCCTCATATCTCCCCATGCAGTTAGGAGTGTAGGTTTGTATATTTTTCCATATCATGTTAGTGTGTAATAAAAAATAAGAACATAACCTGCGTATATCCATGTTATCTCAATTGTTCATGAAATTGCGTTTCTGTCCATAAAGAAACATCCAATTAACATATAGGTTCATTTCGGCCAGCTTGGAATTTATAGCAGGTTGTGTTTGGAATCACTATGGGATCATTTCTCATGTCATAAACATCCTTTCTCTTGAAGTACCAAGGTTCCTGTAACATTAATGGTTAAACAACAGTTTTAAGTGTTCTCTTTCTTGTAGAAAAGGACAACAACATTACAGACCAACACAAGACATTATAAAAGAGAAAGACGTTAGGACACAAAGATTCGTCAAGTGCTATTGGACATGGTAATGTATGCCTGTAATTCCAGCACCGGGTGGTTCAGGAAGGATTCATATGAGTTCAAGGCCAGGGTAGATTATACAGTGAGTTCAATGCCAGCATGAACAATGTAGTGAGATTGTGTCTCAAAAGCAAAAGAACAACAACAAAAAAGCCCAAAATATTTGTCACGTGTGGAAGAAGGAAAAAGAAGAACTGAAAAAAAAAAGTATTGGTTTAGTGTTTCAGCCTAAATGAGTAGCACCTTCTTCCAACTCTATTTCACATAAAGTATCTGTTGAGCACTTTGTCCATCTATCTATCCCTGTGTTCATTAGTCCTTTAACCACAATTTGTTTCTATGAAATTTGTGGAATGCTACTTGGCATGCTGTAGAGATTTATGAATAAAATGTTGAACTTTTATTGTACTGAAAAACACGCCATCTGATGACATTGACAAAAACAGAAATAAAAAGTCCACTGCACTATAGAATTCTTTCAATAGTTATTACCCTGGAATCTGAGCCAGCAGATTTGGCCTAACTTGATGCCAGTTGGGGCTCTAGTATTATCAGTATTATCTGGACAGGAACCTGTAAGGAAATTCTAATCAATTTCAAACATGCAATGGAATCTTTAATTTAGGTTTCAAAAATACTGCAATAAGTATGAAAGAGTAATATGGAATATTAATTATATATCTAATTTAATAAAAAACCTTAGCCACAGATTTTAGCTTTTGTCTATGCATAAAAGCTGCTTGTCACTTTAGAAGGCCCAATTTAGTCTTACTAAAGCTAAAATTACACATATGCTAATCTTAAATTCCATAGATACTTAAAAACTGAACAAGATATGAAATAATGAACTATTGATACCCCAAAATGGTTTTATTTTCTGATATTTTCACACAGAACGTTTAAGTAAAAAAAATATAATTACACATAAGATAAGTGTATATCTACTTAAAACGCAAGTCTTTGTCACACTGGGCTTCATTGAAGAAGTAAATATTTTAGCTTCCTTATGTTAATTTATGGAAATCAGATGCCTGACTCTCCAAGAGCTTTTTGTTTCATTTATTTTGGGCCATTGCCTTTAAAATGGGAGCCCTCTCATCTCAAAATGTTAAGGAATGAATATGCACCAAGAAATATAAACAGAACAAAGTAAGAACATAGAAGTTAGAATGGAAGGAGAAAGTTATTTCTTGAAAGGGAAAGCTTTCTAATACTTGGCAAGTAATAGTTATTTGCACTTGGAAATGATGTGCTCTCAGACTTCAGTGAGTTAGACTGTCAGTGTTACCTTCTGACCTATTGAAATTCTGCATTTTAACACTTTCAAAACGTGGCATACAACTATGAATACCACTACTGAAATGACCTCACTTAACCCAACCTGAAAAAGGTGGTGAGTATTCTTTTCCTTCCAATACATCTTAAGGCACTTTAGACTTATCAAAAATGGAATGGGTAACCCAAGGATGCTCTTGTGCAAATAGCTATACAGATTTTGACAAGTCATTGAGCTGCATAATGCTTGATTTTTTTTCTGGAATATTAAAACCTTCTCTTCCCATGGCTTGAAAATAGATTGCATTGCACTTTTATAAATTAGAGTTCCAAAAATCTTTTTGTGTATTATTCCCACCGGAGTAGATTTCAAATTCCTGTCTGAAATTCGAGAAAGTGGGATGAGGTATTTATTCTGACTTCTTAGAAACACAAAATTAGCAAGAAAATAGTATTTGCACCTCTATACGTAGCCTGAAAATTTAAGTCATAAATATATATTTGCTTTCAGTATATAGCACAATATCTCAGATCCCAGAAAAATGAAAATACTGCTAATTAGAGGGCAAAGGTAGTGTATATAAAGCATAGTCATTTTAAATGTATAAATTATCAAAAAGTATAGGAGTTTCTGTCAACCCACAGGCTCAGAAGTAAGTCAAGTCAACCAAACAAGATAAATCAGGATATAAACAGAAAGACAAAAGCAGAGTTATAGCATTTATAAATTACATTCACAGAAGATAGAGATTAAAGATATTTGTCATATTACAAATGAGAAAAGTTAAATACAAAGTAAATTGTCTTCAAGCCTAAATTTTACAGTTTTATTACTATAATCATTTCACTGTGTTTGCTATATCCCTATACTTTATAACAGAATAATATCATACAAAAGACAGTATTTAAAAATGCGTAAAATATATTACATAATTACAAAGGCATCTTGCTGTTCTCAAATTATATCCTAACAAAGAAAATAATGTCATATTTTCTTCTTTTTTCTGCTTTGAATTTTATGTTCTACCCCAGTGCACATGTATGTATACATGAATTTTAACTCTCCTTTTGTTCTTGTTTTTTTTCCTAATTTGATTTTGTGAGTTCCAAAGAAAATGAGCATGTTTTCAGTATGAAGTTACCATAACTTAGTTACATGACAAAGCACTCTGGAATAAATTATACGGGCGAAGAGCCTTAATCAAGAAAGAAAAGGAATTTCTTTTCATTTCTAATAGTAATTAGTATTTCAGTCATATTTGAAAATATGTCCTCTATAAATATAATGTTCTTTTATATAAAATGAGTCATGAAGTACTTATGATTTTTTTAAAATGCCATAGGAATTGATTTGCTCATTTCATCCTCTCAGGGGAAAAAAAAAAAACAGTTCTTGTCTCCCTTGGCACGCAGATAATATTTATTATGTTGCGAACAGCCCACACAGAATATGCGAAGCGACACATAGAATCTATTACATTACCAATGCCAATGTAAAACAAACAAAATAGTATTTTTAACTAACCCTTCCAAGGAATTGATGGGGTTCAAATTTTAAATTTCTCAAGGGATTTAATTCCTTAGACTATAAACTATAGTTCTGTGCTCATCATTTCCTTTCATAATAAGGCAACGATAATATCATCCTCATTTTCGCTCACAAGTTTGCTATCAGTTTAAAGTTCTTATAAAAATTAAAGTTTGCTCCCTCAAAACCTCCCAAAGAGACAACGGGACGCTGTATCCACCCCGTGGTACAGTGGTCAAAATTTCATCAGAAAAGAACGTGTTTTGCCATTTGTCATTTCTGTGATGTACACAGCTCCAGTTCAGTCCATTCCCAGATAACAACGCGATGTCACTGGGTGAAGCTGGGAAGATCTGTGCGCTCCTCGCTCTAAGAAGCGGGCACCGCTCAGCTCCAGTGCCCCGCTGTCGTGGTAGCCGTGGTTGGAAACACAGTGAAGCATAGGAGACGTGGTCTTCATCGGTTTTCCCGCCAAAATAAGCTCCCTCAGTGTAATTCTGATGCCGTCTCCGCAACATGACTTTCCAACTCCTTTCCGACAGCCCTGTTTCGCCCACTTAGCCTGAAAACCTGAGCCATTCTTCATGTTCACACAAACGATTTCAGGTATTGGGGCCTTAAATTTCCTGTTACTTACTACTTTTGAAATACATTTCATAAAGTTGCACCAGTACAAGGAATTCTTTTGCCTAAATAATTTCTCCTTCATTGAGTCTCCTGAGTCTCACACACTGTATCTCCTTACTGGAGTCAATCAATTTTTCTCCTATTTTAAATGTCCGCATTTTTATCTCCCCTAATTTGACTAAGAGTTCCCTTAGGGAAAGCAACAGGAATATTTCATCGTTCTCCTTCTCATAGCTTCTGGGCCACTCGGAAATTATTGCAATCTGTATTTCTGTCAAATTCATTTACTGAACAAGGAGAAAGAAGAAAGCCATTTTTATTATTTTACGTACAGTATTATTGGTTTTAACAAGATTTCATTCAAAGCTTGAGTCTTGTGGTAATCGGTAAACAGGAATACAGAAAAAGACATGTAGCTTTCTCGCTAAGGATTTTCTCTGAAACTCAGGGGGAGAAATAACAGGTATGAGAAAGCTGACAATACCAGACAATATAATTACACTTATATACTATGCACACTACTTGATGTAAATAAAAGATACCCCAAATAATTAAGTTTCCTACCTATTACACTGGTACCTTTTTTCATCGATTTAATTTGCTCCGTAATTTTGGAAATGATGGCGAAGTTTGTGCTTGTGTGTAAAGATGGCTGCCAATGTGTTTGAAACCCAACGCAGAATTTGCAAACAAAAACAATTTTTCCAAGCATTTCTGCTTGCAAACTAAATTGTTTACAGCTGTAACCACTCGTGAACCAAGGTACCACTGTATTTGACTTTTAATTGAATTTGCTTACGTCATTCAGAAAACAGTGATGCAGTAACACTGAAGAAGACATTTTCCTTAATAACAAGAACTCACGTGGCCCCAGACTGGCAGAGCGCTGAGTGCCAGCGAGGAAGCTTTTCCAGGACAAAGTTTCCAGATTCTGGAAAACAGTAGCTCGGAGAGGAACAGAAGGGAACGGAGGCTACTGGGGAACCCTGAAGGACCGGTGAGGTCCTGCGCCTTCGGGGGTGTGGCCGGAGACACCCTGAGGGGACCGACAAGTGAGAAAATCAAGGGGTACAAAAGTAGATCACGCGGTGGGGGAGGCAGACCGAAACCACCAACCGCTTTGCTCACAGCCAACTGGAGCACTGCACTGGCGCACTGCACTGGCGCACTGCACTGGAGCACTGCACTGGAGCCGGAAGAATCGCAAACAGGTGGAGCCGGCGAGGAAAATGCGGAGCAGGAACTTAGCTCGAGTGGCACCGCATACCTCGGAAGCACTAGGGCTGCGTTCGATCCCGGGTACCACAAAAAAAGCAAGGCAAACGCACAACACTCACTGCTTCCAAAACAACCATTTGGAGAGTGGGAGCTCAGTACAAGCGCGCGAGCGTCTGCGACCGCAAAGGCCGAGCAAGACCCAGTGAGGATCACTGAAAGGAAGGGCTCAGTGTCCACAGTGGAGCCCGGGACAGCCCCTCGGGACCCTTCTCAGCGCCCCAGGGTGGACGAGGGAAGCAAGGTCATCGGAGACCGCCGGGAGCCGAAGAGAGGCTTGGGGAGAGGCTGATCCAGGCGAGCTCCGTCCTGGTGCTCAGAGCCAGGCTCGGCATCAGTGACACAGGACCGGGGCCGACACTGACGTCGCGCTGTCTGGGAGCAGAGCTGGACACGCAGCACCCCTGAGGTGCAGGCTTCCGTCTCAGCCTTCCAGCGTGAGCACAGACACGTCCTGGCTTGAGCTTCGCTCCTTAAACCTAGGCTGAGATAAAAGAGCCAGGCAACCAAAACAACAGAAAACTCTTCTACTATCCTTAATTTGATCATATCTTTTTAAAAATTTTGTAGTTTAGTTTTTTTTATTCTTTCTAATATTTGCGATTTCTCTCCCCCTGTACCTTTTCCTCACACTTTTATTCCATTATTTCACCTTTTTTCTCGAATGAGAGTATCTGTGTGTGTGTATTTATCTTCCTCTTGCCATTTTAATTCCAATATAGTTCAGAGAGGGCAAACAATTCTCCTTGTCCTTTTATAACCCTCCTGTCAAGAGCCATTCTATACAATTTTTGGGAAAAATCCCTATATAATTAAATTGTGGCTAGAGCTGGGTAAGGCCTAGTGTCCTTGCCTAGAGCCAGCTATGGTATGTGCCACGTGCCTCCGGTCACAGTTGAGGTTTCACTGGCGCCTTGATGTTAGGGTGCCCCAGGCCAAGATCACATGAGCTGCAGACGTCTTGGCTCCCTGAGAACCAAGCAGTGAGAAGAAAAGAGAACAGTTTCACGTGAGGGAAGGACACATTCCTTCCTAGCCTGCTGTCTCATGCCATCTGCTATTGGAATAGTGCTTTGCCCTTTTCACCACTCTCCTCAGCACAAAACCCTAATCAATTCTGGATCCTCATCAGTTTAGGATCCTCTTCAACAGATTACCTCTGTTTTCCTTCATGTGCGAATTAATTGAGAATTTACGAATAACCCATGAAATAATCAGTAATATCTAAAACACTCATGACACTTTTTTTTTTTTTGAGACAAGGTCTCACTTTATAGTTCAGGTTGGCCCTGAGCTCACTATGAACCCCACGCAAACCTCGAACTCACAGCAATCCTCCTGCCTCTGCCTCCTGAATGCTGGGATTACAAGAGAGAGCCACCACGCCTGGCATTGTGGTATGTGGTTATCTGAATGAACTTGGGACCTTGCACTTGCAAGGCAAACGCCGGAACCGCTGAGCTAAATCCCCAGCCCCCAGTTTTTTTTCTGCAACGCTTACATTCTGAAAATATTGAATGACAAAATATTTCTATCTTTTTCAAAATCCAATAATCCTTAGTAAAACTCTCAATCTTTTATAGATTATAAAATCTATAAGACCACTCAGTTAATATTTAGAAATATAGATTTAATAAGAGATTTAAATCTATTTATTCTTCTTTGTGTCTTACTAGTATGACTTCTCAATATCAAGCAAGAGCCTATTCTGAAATGGATAAACACATCAGGATAGAATTTATAATCAATGGGTATTAAGTTTGTAGTTTGGAGCAAAACATTCTGGTGTGTTATTGCCCAAAACAGTGATTACAGACAATAGTAAGTTATTGAACATTTTGAAAAGTTAGAAGAAAGGTTTTGAATGTATTCAAAATAGATAAGTAATAAATTTTTGAAGAGATAAAATATGTAATGTGATTTAAACTTTATTTGATGTCTACATGTACCAAAACATTGCATGATATGCTATTATTATGTAAAATTGTTGTTTCCATTAAAAATAAAAGGTAGTTTGCATTTTACCTATTCGACTTTACAAAGTTTAAAAATGTGAAAAAATTATTCTGAATGAAGCATTCATGAAAGCACATTTTCAAAATTCAGAAGACTTCTTGTTATACTCTATCAAAAGGCAAGAATGATTTTGAAATGCACTTGCTTTCCCCTATTTCTTTTGCAAAGAAGATGCCAGGAGTATATGATACCATAAATCTAAAAGATGAGTCATCTTTAGTAAGAGAATGGATCACCGAATGGAAGTTGGTACGATAATCTCTCATACATGTTGCATTTGGACAAATTATGACAAAAGAATCTACATAATTAGTGGCTCTACAAACTTCTATACGTTTTAGTACTTGATTTCTTCAAATTTCTGATGGTGTCACACGTTAGGTTTTAAGTAGAAAGGGAGGAATCTCAGTCTCGCTTCTCAAAAGTACAATGGAGACAGTGGAGACAGGTAGCAATTGAACGAACTGGTGTGGAAACAGAGTTATGTTGAATAGGGTAGGGAAGTTGAGCTTAAAAAATAATACCTATTACATTAAGTATGTCTTGGAAGGATGATAAAAGATACGTTCTACTTTGAACCTAATCTTTGAACTCTGCAGTCAGTAAACCTTCTCCAATAGTATTCTCCTTTGGGGAATGGGAAAAAATGAGAATTAAACTGTGTCATATACTGGTACAAACTCCCAGTATCGAGTGTGATCATGATCTGATGTGTATATACAATGTACCAATCAAGATAATAATAATAAAAACAGGACAGCCACCGAAATCCCGCTTAATCAGCAAGCTATCCTTGACTTTTCCTGTGTCGATACATACAAATTAACCAAAAGACTGAGCTAAGTCCTCCTCATGCATAAGCTAGGCCTGGGGAGCGGAACGAACAGTCCAAGAAGCTGCAGTGCCTTCCAACACTGAAGCGGTAATTTTCCATTGAACCCTTCCAACCCCTCCAAAAAAGACAAGCAAATGTGGAAATCATTGGTGTGTAAGTTGCTCGCAACGGCGCTCATTCTCCACCCAAACTTAGCACAACTAAATTCAAGCAGAAGCCCTGGGGTACGCAGAGAAGGCTCCCTGTTGCTGTCCGTACTTGTGTGGTCTCGTACCCCTTTCTTCCAGCTTCATATCTTTAGAGGCCCTGGAGAAAATATTCAGAGGGCAGCCAAGTAGAAAGGAATCCGTACGTACTCCAGCTGCACGGTATTTTGAAAAAATGAAATGCGATAATAACATAAATGGCGCTCCATAGGTGGCCAAAGAGGCTCGTTCAAGCAAAGGAGAAGGTAGTAGTGGTGGATGAGCTTAAATAGAACTATATTCACGCTGATAAACCTGAAGGGCGAACTGATGGGTCACTGCATACCGTTCTAAGCACTTTGGGCTTTACTCTAAAGGATAGAGGAATATTACTTGGAGATTCAAAAGCAGAATTAGCTGGTTTCCTTTTAAAATATCTAATTTGTCTACTACTTTGAAGATAGAGTGTGAGAAAGCGAATGTGTTAGCAAAGAGACTCTTAGAAATCACTTAGGCAACGATGGATTACATGGTTGGAGGTAAACAGTGGCCAGTGACAAACGGTTGTCTAATAAGCGCTAGGCCATATTTCAACTCACAGAAAGACTAAAAACAGCTATCAAATTTTCATATCAGTCCTAACCCTTAGTATCACCATTTTACAGGATACAGAGTATGTAATACTACCTACAAAAATAGTGTAAAGAAATTGCAGCGAATTTTCAGACTTCCTTCACTGTCATTTTTAAATAATCTTAAACATTTTGCTTCTTCTGATTACATAATAAGTTTCTAAATGGCACATTTCACTAAACACTGTGAGGTAGTTAGACAAATATATTTAGGAATTTTCATACTTAGACTAGAGGAGATAAATTAAATATTGGGAAAGCAGGTACAACTATTAAGAAATTTAATGAGAAAGCACATATTCAGGACTTCATGTCAAATTATAAGAGAAGAACTGTAGTCAAACAGTAAAAACCAATAGATTTTTAAGAAGGATAACATTAAATATTAATAAAGATAATTCAAATGATATGAAAATTTTACAGTAAAGTAGACTCTTTTGGAATTCAGCAATCTGTCAGTTATTGTAACAGATCTCTAACAATAACAGGTCTCATATACCAGCTAAAACTTTGAATACAAATGCAGCTCCCTCTGAATCATTCAAATTTGGTTGAGATGTCAGATATTTACCTATATCTTT
This sequence comes from Thryonomys swinderianus, assembly GCA_004025085.1. Taxonomy (NCBI): domain Eukaryota; kingdom Metazoa; phylum Chordata; class Mammalia; order Rodentia; family Thryonomyidae; genus Thryonomys; species Thryonomys swinderianus. The sequence goes on along the minus strand of PVIC010012834.1, from coordinate 5,699 downwards.
GGAGCTATACTGTAGAGTTGCATGGGTCTCATAGTGCCTCTTTCATGTGCAGGATAACAAGTATGGACAATTGATAAATGTAATATTCATGGATCAATGAAAATGATAGTTATATGGTACTGCTTTCATTCTTCTGTTGCTACACCATGTACAAGATCTAATAGCTCTAATTTATGACTCAGTTCTAGCTTTCTTGATCATGGTATACATGGTCCCTAGTTCTGCTTAATTTGTGCATTTTCTCCTACCCTTCGCCGAAGAAGCAATTTGGTGCGAATTGCCTTGGGCTTCTATATTCTATGTTACTTGAAGTGTGTATAGCTAAGAGATGAACGGTAGCTGTTGTAAGGACATTTAGGTGCCATTTGGTGATATTTCTTATATAGATCAACACTCCCCTGGGTAATTGTGTACTAATAAAATAAGAAAGTTTATTAGATTATACCTACAATTATCACATTGCCATAGCAATGACAACATAATTGGGATACATAATGGATACATAGAATATGTAAATAACACATTAACTGTTAAGTATACACTGTATTACTTTATAGTACAGAAATATAAATAAATGCTGAAGATTTTAGCACAAGAAAGAATTTTATGTATACTCAACAAAATCATGGACATAATAAAAAAATAATATACAACTCAAACCTAGCCATCATGTAAAACAAATACTTGTCACCAGACATATTTTTATGAGGGGCGGCTGAGGCTTGAAGTTAGGACCTTTTGCTTGCTAAGAAGGTGCAGCACCACTGAGCTAAATCCCTGGCCCACATTTTTTAAAAATTTTTATCTTAATATAAAAGAAAAGACATATGTTAAAATCCAGTGGTCAGAAATTTCCATTGTGGGCCTTAAGTACCTCTTGGCTTCAGAGTAGCCATTTTCCTCCTTTTATCTTCCTTCCAGTCAAAGAATAGGGAACCAGGTACTTAGCCAGACTTAAGTTAAAGGAAATAGAGTTTCTACTCTAATATGAAAGATGGAGGTGAAATCAGGTTGTAGAATAGAATCATAAGATATTGTATTTTGTTTGCAAAACACGCAAATAGATGTTTTTATTTTATTGATTTAAAAACCATAATCACCAGCAAAATAAGCTCACAGTAATTTAATTCCTAAAATTGGAGAATTATTATTCCTCCAAATCCTAAAGCATGAATACACTAGTTTGCCTCTTTTATATCACGTGCTGGATCCATATATTTTCTTTCAAGTTGAGTATTACTTGAAATGGGGGAAGACGTTCCTTCTCTCATGGTCATATTTCTTCCAGGGTTGTAGATCTATCACAGAGATCATCAAAAGTTTTCCATGGTTTTTATTTCTAGTCAAATCTACCTGTGTTCCAATAATGTCTCTTTGTTGTTGTTTTCGTTACATAGTCTCACTACAAAGATCAAACTGGCTTTGAACTCACCATGTAGCACATGCTGGCTAGAACTCCCCACAATCTTCCCATCTCGGCCTCCTGAGCTCTGGGGTTACAGGCATGAGCCATCATACCGGACTCCAAGAATGTTTTTATATATCACAAAACATTATACTTTAGGTTATTTTGTACCATTTAATCAAAAAAGAATATTCACAGCTTCCACACAGGTTTCAGGACTCACAATTTGCTTACTTTGGGTTTCTGACAGATGGTCCTTTCTTCCACCAATAATATTATGAATAAAGTTATACCGGAATGAAAGACAGGCATTAGTTGCGTTCTGATTTCCAACAAGGCAGTGTGCACATGTGTGTACCTCGCGGTGCACTGGCCCGTGCAAACGCAGCATAATTAGGCACTGCCTGTGTTCGGGATCTGGAATGTCCAAGTTGCACTGGTTAAAAGTCTAGTTCTCGGCTTTGCGCTGCTGGTTGCAGGCGTGAACTCCCTCCGGGGCCCTGGGGGTCGTGCGGCCAGGCCGCTGAGGCCCCGCCCCTCCTACTTCTTTTCCTTTTTACTTTCCAGGAGGGCTGTGTTTGCTCTACTCTGATACTTTTCTTCTCATAGGCTAAAAAGCAACATCGTCCCCTGAAATTTCTGAACCACTATGAGCTAATGCACTGTCTGGCAATTTACTTGCAGTATATATTCTGCACATATATGAAAGTGCTCCATTTTAGGGTTAAGATGCGTGTACACGTACCAGCTCCCCACAATGCATGTAGTAATTATGTACTGTAAAGATGAATGCAAATGTTTACAAATCATAAAAACATGCATAATGTAAAATTATCACTTTAAAGTCTACAACTCACTGGTACCAAATACATTGACAAGGTTGTGCGACAGCAAGTTCTACTGTGGTGTCCCTGAACATTATCCTGCCCTCGAGTGGAGGCTCTGTCTCTGTTAAGTAATTATTTTCCAGTCTTTCTTCCCTTAATCCCTTAGAAATCCCTTCCGATTTTTTTGTCTCTATGAATAGGCTCTTTCAGATAATCCATGGTGGAATTATATGACTGGTTTTTGGTGTAATTTTTTTTTTTTTTGAGACAAGGTCTTGCTTTGTAGTCCAGGCTGGCCCTGAGCTCGCTATCCAGCCCAGGCAAGCCTCGAGCTCAGCAGTCCTCCTGCCTCTGCCGCCTAAGTGCTGGGATTACTTACAGGCATAAGCACTGTGGTATGTGGTACTGATTGCTGGTGGGCATGAGTCACCAGGACCGGTATTGTTGTATGTGGTTACCTGGGATCGAACCAGGGATCTTGAGTTTGCAAGGCAGGTGCCAGAACCAATCAGCTAAATCTCTGGCCTTGTTTTGTTTTTCCCATTTCCCACACCTACCCTCTTTTGTTTGGTGTAATGTTTGATGAAAGGTTTAAAGGTTCATCCATGTGGCAGCATTTAGGTTTTTCATTCTTTTCAATGACTAAATTATATTATACTATATACCACATTTTGGCTATCAGTTCTTCAAATGATAAATATTTGAGTTGGCCCATCTTTTGGCTATTGTGAATAGTATAATGAAAAAAAATTTTTTTTTGAGACAGGGTCTCGCTTTGTAGTTCAGGCTGGCCCTGAGCTCACTATGGAGCCCAGGCAAGCCTCGAACTCAGAAATCCTCCTTTCTCTGCCTTCCGAGTGCTGGGATGACAGGTGTGAGCCACCATGCCTGGCACTGTGGTATGTGGTACTGATTGCTGGTGGGTGTGAGTCTCCACGCCCAGCACTGTATGTGGTTTCTGGGGATTGAACTGAGGACCTTGCACTTGTGAGGCAGGCGCTGGAACCACTGAGCTAACCCTCTGGCCCTATACATGAAATATTAATCAATATAAAGAATATATATGATGAACTCATCAAATCACATGTATATGCATACACATAATCCACTGTTCTGCATTATAGTAATTATTACCTATATGCCTTAGTAATCTTGATAAAGATATAACAGGAAGTGTAGTTTCACAGTAGAGGTCTTTCACTTCTGATTGTGAAAGGAGTATTTTCTCCAGTTCCTCTCTCAGTGAGTCTGTTGTTCATAGACAGGAATAATGTATAATAAATCATGTGAAATAGGAAGAAAAGTTCCCAAAGGAAAGGAGAATTGAGGAGGGATGTGGGGGAGAGGAACAAATAGAAAGAAAAATATGATAAAAGAAGGAGAAAACTTTTTTTGTAAATAGGGAGAGATAGAGCAGTGGAAGGAAGAGAAGGGAGCAAGGGAAAAAAAGGAACCAAGATATGCCCCGTACAAGGTAAAAATCCTCAATGATAAATGTGATTGTGATGTATTCCTAAAATGTATCAAAATGCTTCAGCCAATAAATTAAAATTAACTGTAGTATACCATGTTATAACTACTAAGTTAATGTATCTGTGTTATTGGAAAATAAATGTTACCTAATAATTTCTTGACTCCAGCTAAACTATGCAACAATGTGGCCCCAAACACACTGATTTCTAGTAGAAAGCCTAAACTTCCACTCTTCCCAGACTGTGAGGAGGGACTTTAACTCTTGTCCTTTGCCCCCTGAGATAATAGAGAAGGCATTGTGGAGAGAAGTAATGGATTCTGCTGACTCTTTCTAGCCAGGCAGGTGTCAGTGGGTAGCTAGTGGGGAACATGGATCTGTATACAACCCAGGAATAATAAAGGACTCTTTCCCTCAGGCATCAACAGAGTCAGAGTAGGGTATTCAGAGTGTACCTTCACAAATACATAGCCAGCAGCAATGAAGTACAACTCTCCTTCCTCACAGGGATAGATGATGTCAGAGAAGACACATTTAAATGTAAATTCAGCCCACCAGTGCACTAGAGTGAAGTCACCTCCCCAGTGTTTTTGGAGGTCACCCAGGAAGTAGACATTTTGCCACTCTTCTCCTCCTGTGTAGGATGATATTAACAGAGGCCTGGTAGGTGAAGACTTGACTTCCCTTGGGAGTGAACAGAGGATGGCTGCAGAACTCAGGCTTCTATCACCATCTAGAAGTAATGATTCAATAAAAAATTTTCCTACTGGAGTGGTCAGATACCACCTGCTAAAATATAAAATTTAAATAAATCCCAAATACCATAACATAATATTCAACATTTCTAGATTTCAATAATCACTCATAATATCAAGAATTAAGAAAATCTCCATTTTAATAAGAAAAGATTATCAAAGAAAATTACAAGAATAAGGATTGTGAGAGGCACTTAAATTACTGAAAAAGATTTCAATACAGTTAGGATAAAAATCCTTTAATAAAGTAGGATAAATTGGAGTCATTAATACAAGGCACTTTGATGCTATAATACTAAGTGAAATAAATCAGACACGAGTATAAATATTGAGTGGTTTCTCTTATAAAGAAAACCAAAATATTAATAAAGAGAAAAATAAAAGATAATAAGAAGTAGATAGACCTTTTGCATATGGAAAAAGGGACAAGAATTGGAGGTACGAGTGAGAAGGGGTAGGGAAAAAAGATCAAAAACAGAATGGTTATGTTAATGTACACTGACCAACACCAAAAAATAAATGTAATAATAGTGAGATACATCTACTAATAAAAATTAAAATTATATAAAATGACATCAAACAGACCACCTACTTATATTTTTAAATGAGTTTATTGGTACATTTTAAGGATACCTTATGATCACTTTCCTCATTGAGAATCTATACCTGTATATGATATAATTTGATTATTTTTTCTCATTTTCTTGCTTTCTCTTCAACTCTGCACCCTCATATACTAAAACTTCTCCATTTTTAAATTTTATACCATCAAATATTTTTCTTTACTTTCTTTACTTTCCCCTCCCCCACCTAGTTCTTTTTTCTATTTGAATATTTTCTTTCTATTTTACAATACCTATCATACATATTGAAACTCATTTGCACCTTCAGTTTCTAATATTAGAGAAATGATACAATATTTACACATCTGTGTCGTGTTTCTTTCACTTACAAATATGGCTTCAAGGTGCATCCATTTAGCTATAAATGTCTCTATCATTCTCTGTGACTAATATGCCATTTTATTAAAAATTTAAAAATCGGGCCGGAGGGTTAGCTCAGTGGTTCTGGTGCCTGCCTCGCAAGCCCAAGGACCTGAGTTTGATCCCCGGTAACCACATATAATGCTGGGCGTGGAGACACGCCCACCAACAATCAACACCGCATACCACAATGCCAGACGTGGTGGCTCACGCCTGTAATCCCAGCACTCGGGAGGCAGAGACGGGAGGATTGCTGAG